>WSYH01003374.1:13258-68453 GCA_036426205.1 Ascaphus truei
CTTTGTTCTGTAAATGGTCTGATGTAACAGCGCGGTGTCTGTAAATGTTCCCTCATGACACAGCGCTGTCTGTAAATGTTTTTTCCTGCATGACACAGCGCTGTCTGTAAATGGTCCTGCATGACACAGCGCGCTGTGTAAAAGTCCTGACATGACACAGCGCGCTGTCTGTAAATGTTCCTGCATGACACAGCGCTGTCTGTAAAGTTCAGCATGACACAGCGCCGTGTCTGTAAATGTTCCTCCTGACACAGCGCCGCTGTCTGTAAATGTTCCTGCATGACACTGCGCTGTCTGTTAAATGTTTCCTGCATGACACAGCGCGATGTCTGTAAATAGTCCTGCATGACCACAGCGCGCTGTCTGTTAAATGTTCCTCCATTACACAGCGCTGTCTGTAAATGTTCCTGCATGAACAGCGCGGTTGTCTGTAAATGTTCCTGCATGACACAGCGCTGTTGTAAGGTCTGCATGACAAGCGCGCTTGTAAAGGTTCCTGCATGACACAGCGCGCTGTCTGTAAATGTTCCTGATGACACAGCGCTGCTTGAAATAGCTCAGGCATGACACAGCGCGCCTGTCTGTAAATGTTTCCTGCATGGACACAGCGCGCTGTCTGTAACAGATCCTGCATGACACAGCGCGCTGTCTGTAAATGTTCTGCAGAACAGCGCGCTGTTGTAATGGTACTGCATGACACAGCGCTGTCTGTTAAATGTCCCTTGCATGACACAACGCGCTGTCTGTAAATGTTCCTGCATGACACAGCGTGCGCTGTTAAATGGTTCCTGCATGAACAGCGCGCTGTCTGTAAATGGTCGCATCCGCTTTTAAAGCCCATGACACAGCGCGCTTGTCGTAAATGTTCCTGCATGAAACAGCGCTGTCTGTACAATGCTCTGCAATGACACAGCGCGCTTGTCTCGGTAAATGGTCCTGCACGAAACAGCGCTGTCTGTAAAAGCTCCTGCATGAACACAGCGCGCTGTCGTAAATGTTCCTGCATGAAACAGCGCGCTGTTCTGTAAAATGGTCCTGCATGACACAGGCTGTCTGTAAATGTTCCTGCATGACACAGCGCGGGTCTGCTAAAATGTTCATGCATGACACGCGTGTTGTAAATGGTGTGCGTTGCTGCATGACCACACGCGCGTCTGTAAATGGTCCTGCATGACACAAGCGCTTTTGGTTTTATGCATGCACAAGCGCTTGTCTGTAAATGTCCTGATGACACAGCGCTGTCTGTAAATTTTCCTGCATGACACAGCGCGCTGTCTGTAAATGTTCCTGCCATGACACAGCGGCTGTCTGTAAAATGTTCATGCATGACACAGCGCGCTTGTCTGTAAATGGTACTGCATTGAAACCGCGATTGCTGTCTGGAAATGTTCACTGAACATGACACAGCGCGCTGTCTGTAATGTCCTGCTAACACGGCGTGTCGTAATGTCCTGCATGACACAGCGCTTGTCTGTAAATGGTCTGCATGACACACGCGCTGTCTGTAAATGTTCCTGAATGACACAGCGCGGTCTGTCTGTAAATGTCCTGCACAGACACAGCGCGCTGTCGTAAATGGTCCTGCATGACAGCGCTGTCTCTGTAAAGTTCCTGCAGACACAGCGCGCTTCTGTAAATGTTCCTGCCATGACACAGCGGCGGTCTGTAAAAGCATCTGGCATGACACAGCGCGCTTGTCTGTAATGGTGCTGCATGACACAGCGCTGTCTGTAAAGTTCCTGCATGACACAGCGCTGTCTGTAAATGGTCCTGCATGACACAGCCGCGCTGTCTGATAATGTTCCTGCATGAACACAGAGCGCTGTCTGTAAATGTTCCTGCATGACACAGCGCGCTGTGTCGTAAATGGTCCTTTGACACCGGCATGACACAGCGCCTGTCTGTAAATGGTCCGCAGACACAGCGTTTGCTGAAAAAAGTTCCTGAATGACACAGCGCGTCTTGTCTGTAAATGGTTCCTGCATGACACAGCGCGTGTCGTTTAAAAGCTCCTGCAATGGACCAGCGCGCTGTCTGTAAATGTTCCTGCATAGACACAGCGCGCTTGTCTGATAAATGGTGCTGCATGACACAGCGCTGTCTGTAAATGTTATGCATGATCAGCAGCGCTGTCTGTAATGGTCCTGCATGACACAGCGCGCTGTCTGTAAATGTTCCTGCATGAACAGCGCGCTGTCTGTAAATGGCCTGCATGATCACAGCGCTGTCTGAGTTAAATGGTCCTGCAGACACAGCGCGCTGTGTGTAAATGTTCCTGCATGACACAGCGCGCTGTCTGTAAATGTTCCTGCATGACACAGCGCGCTGTCTGTAAATGTCCTGCATGACACAGCAGCGCTGTCTGTAATGGTCTGATGACACAGCGCTGTTGTAAATGTTCTGCTGACACAGCGCGCTTCTGTAAATGTTTCCTGCATGCACAGCGCGCGTCTGTAAAGGAAGGTCTTCTTTATTTGGTCAGTGCTGTGTTCCCACTTTACCGGGGAGTAATCCGGCGCGGCGTTCGTGCGCAGGTACTTGCAGGGAGTGGGTTGGAGTGAATCAACAATGCAGCACACTCGGGACTAATGGATTTCTTATCTGAATGACGAGTCTGCATTAAAATAAATTCTCGCCACCGGGTTTGAGCGTCATATAGAAGTTGGGTTCTCAAAGTGAGTAAAAGCTACACTATGTAAGGACTCCGATGTCAATACACAATGAATATGCGCACTGCTAGTGTGCTGAGAACACTATGTCTTCAAAAAGAGGTTGCTTTGACACACAAAAACGCCTTCTGTACTACATAGAAATCTTCCTAACTCCTCGATTTGCCCCATATAAGCGCTCCTTAACCATCTATTACCCCATATAACACGCTCACCCCCCCCTATAACTCCTCCTATTACCCATATAACTGCTCATATTATCCTCTATTAGCCCATAAACTGCCCTAATCTCCTATTACCACATATAACCGCTCCTATAAATTCTCCCTTACTCCATATAACCGTCCCTATTAATCATACCTATTATCCCATATAACCGCTCCCTATAACTCCTCTATTACCCATATAACCGCTCCCTATACATCTCCTATTATCCTATAAACCGCTCCCTATAACATACCCTCATTATCCCATATAACCGCTCCTATAACATCCTCTTACTCACAACGCCCCAGAGCGAGCTGAAGCACAGTGGGGGGGGGGGGGGGGGGGCACAAAATAGAACAAAACAACAGACTAGCATCACTTTTTAAGGCAACTTGTATCCGAGATCCCAAATCTTGTGTGTGCAAACGGGGGGGATGTCTCTGTGAGCTGACCGTGTACCCTCGAAACCTCCACTTCTACGAAAATAGTAAAAAGAGTGATGCTCAGGTCACCTCTATATCACCACTTGTGAGCCCCTGCTTCTCCCCTGGATATGCGTATTGCTTCCAACTTCCTCCTGGCGTGCAGAGAAGAGCCGGCTTGTCCCATGCCCAGGAGTCCGCCCTCTCCCCTATAGATCTCCCATGTTCCTGTAATGTTCCCGCTGGGAATTACATCTCGTTCTCCGTAGACTTCAAAGCTGTGCAGCGCAGCCCAAGGTCAGGTTCTGCCACTAACGCTGCCGCTGCCGGAACGGGTGCATTACACGGCAGGAAGCGGGTGGCCTGGGGCTGTCCTCTGTAGAGACGCGTGACCACCCTCCCCTCCTCCCAAAACAAAAATCTCACGGGCGGACGCCCCCCAAAGACACAGGTCTGGGTTTCAGAAGTCACAAACTAACAATGCAGCCAGCTGTAGGTTTATACACTCAGCGTTCTACCGTCTCCCCGTCTCGGGGATTACTATGTTCGTGTATAGCAGGCTGGGTATCGCACTGCCCTTCCCACCACAAAGACCCTCGTTCTATACCCGCCCTGGGTCTGCTGTGATCTTACAAAGTGTGTGTTCTGTATATTGCCATGTTCTTCTAAAGGGCTGAGAAATCTATCCACGTATATATATATATATATATATAACACACACACACACCTTGCTCTGCCTATATTCTGAGATGCATATTAATTTCCAATTATATGGATATGCATTGTTTTGCATGTATACACTTATATGCTGTGTTATTGCATAAAATATTGGTCAACATGCATACAAGGAACAGTTACAGTGTCATAAAAAGGTATACAGTATACAAATGTGGTTTTGTTCACTACACACAATTCACATTTCTATATATATTATATACTCACACACACACAGCCCTGTTTCATATATAAGATATAAAAACGGATGTAGATTGCTCTGGCATAAATCGTACGGTATTTATGCATTAGAAATATTGATGGGGTTTCCACAATATAACGCTGATATTAATCACCCTGCATGTGTATACAGTAGACATATACGCAGAGCAATATGTAAAAATATACCTAGCAACACCTTTTCTTATTCTGGCATACACTGCTCTGCGTACAGTACTTACACACTGATATAAACGTTTGAGATGTCCCCACATGATATTCACTGACTTGCGTAGGTACGTACTGTACACACAGATATACACTGTCTGGCATACAGTACACACAGATATACACTGCACTGATGTACAGTACAACAGATATACACTGCACTGTTTAGAGTGTACACACAGAATATACACTGCTCTACGTATGTACACACAGATATACAATGCTCTGCATCAATACATACAGATTAATGTACTACAGTATGATATTAACACACAAACACTGCCTGCGTACATACACAATATACACTGCTCTGCGTACGTACATACACGGGTATACCTGCTCTGCATACAGTAACATGCCACACAGAATACACTGCTCTGCACAGTACAAACCAGATATTACATGTTCTGAGTACCGTAACAGAGATATTACACTGCTGCTGCATACGTAGGACATAACACAGAGAGATACAGCGCTCTGTGTCACAGTACCGTACACACTGCTCTACGTACAGGTACACACAGATATACGCTGCTCTGCATACAGTACATACACACAGAATACAAGATCACGTGTAAGTAGTAACACGCTATACGTACACACAGAAAAGCTTGCGTACAGTACACACAGAGCGTACATGCTATGAGCAGCGCACTGGCGCAAGACACCTTGTATTTCTGCAATATTTTGCAAGTCGTCACGGCCAGTAAGGGGTTAACCGGCTGTCGCAGAGGTCGCAAATTCCCCAGAGGCTGGCTCTCTGCCTCTGCTCCCTCTAAAAAGTCAGCGGATACCCTCTTAGAGAATAAAATGTCCCCTTCCCTTCCACCCCCCCCCCACCTACACCCCCACCCCCCGCTGATAGCGGGATCTGTCTTGCCAGCGCCGCAGAGCTTGCAATCAATAATGCAGAGACGTCAGGGGCGCAGGGGAGGAGATGAGCGAAGTGTTTTAGGACCGCTCGCAGGAGCTTGGTTTAGTGCTGGTATAAGGTTGCTCATATTCTGGGTTGTGGCATTTGCAATCACTTATCTAACCGCAAAGATACTCTCTCTCTCTCTCTAGCTCTCTCTCCCTTCATGTGCCAGCTGTCTTCCCCCAGTCTGCCCTGATTACCGTTTCACCAGCCGGTGCCTGGTGGTATTTGTGAGGTTCTTCACCAGGGTGACCTCTTCCCTCCCTCACTACCCGACACAGCTAAGAGAAGACCCCTGGCACACATCACTCGAAGCTGGTTGTCTGCTTCCTCTCATTCCCAGACTATGCGCGTCATTAATTGGTGGACAGTACTGGACCGATTGCAAAGTCCCCAACCCTTGATACCCATCCTAATGGGGGGGGTGATTATGGCTGTTATAGAGACCAACACCCCATCAACAACACGCTCCACTCCATATACAATGAGAAGAGCAGCTTGTCCTACATTTCATGGCACTTTGGACTGACAGTAACAGCATCTCATCAAACATCACATCAGGAGAAAGAAAGACAGTGCAGTAGTCATGAACATCTGAAGCCACAGGAGGCAAAGCGCATTCTGTTTGTTTTTGGGCAAGAGCGGAAGAGAATAAAAGGCAGAGGCAAGTCTATTTCTTCTTTCAGAAAGTCCCCTGTTAATCCAGAGGCAAACTAAGGTTTTTTTTGCTCAGTTCGCTTCTGCAGGTGACATGCTAATACATGGTGATGTCCACGGGCTATGGGTCAGACTCTCTTTAAAAGTCGGGGTAGGATAATGGTTCCAGTAAAGAAAGGCGATCCAATATTCTAAAAGGAGACCTCAGCAGACCTGTTCACTAATTTAGATCCAAAAATAAAATAGGATTATAAACTCCTCCCCAGGGACTCTAACTTAGGACCAGCAGAGATTCTCAGCTAAGTAAGTACCATGTTTCCTCCCCTGAATGTTCATTCCTCATTTTTGCATGTCTTTATTGCCAAATGTTCCAAAGCAGAGAGAGATCAGGTGAAGGCTCCCTCAGGGTCTGATGGGAGGAGGGTGAGGGGCTTGCTGGGATGAAGGGAGGGGGGGGGTCTGGGGGTTCTTAATGTGTTTCATTTTCTTTGTTTGTACAAGATCAAGCACGAGGATGTCACAGTTTAACGGAGTCAGTTGTCGGTGCTAGGGGCACTGCACTTGCTTTGAAACCCACTTGCTTCTGATCTCCAGTATTCGGCCATGAGAGCAATGCATGCAGGGGACCTCAATAAGCGAATCATTTGTACAAACACGGTTTGTCTCCAATTATTATGTAATCTGTATCTATGTATATACAGAAACACTGAATGGGATGAATGAAATGTTGAAGGCTGATCCGGTGTATATAGAGGCATTTGTATATTTGTGTGTATGTTTACCACAGTAATGTTGAATGTGACGATGGTATATACACGACAGGGCGAAATTACAAGTTAGATGTATAGCAGGTGCTAGATAAATATTAGGACAGACAGACATATAGATAGATGAAGGTAGTAATCTGATATGTATGGGTATATTTGATATAGATATAGATTGTGCTGTTGGTATATATATCATGATAGTATATTGAAGATAATATATATGATATATTAACTCTATGAGAAATGCCGTGTTAATGTTGGTGGGGTAGGGGGGGCAGGCTTACTGCTCAGCGTACTGCAATAACTGTTTGAAGCAATGACTCTTTAATTGACGCCCACAGAGGTCGTCTCAAACGTCCTGGTTTTAAAAACTTGAATGTTCAGTTCTTTCCTCCACTCCGGTTTTATCCAAAAATCTATCTATCTATCTATCTATCTATCTATCTATCTATCTATCTATCTGTCTATCTGTCTATCTATCTATCTATCTATCTATCTATCTATCTATCTATCTATCTCACACACACACACACACACACACACACACACACACACACACACACCAGTAAGTGTATTAGAGTAACATACACAGTCATAGCAGTAAATGTAGGTGCATTAGGTGTAACACACACGCAGTGATAGCAGTAAGTGCATTAGTGTAACACATAGTGATAGCAGTAAGTATAAATGCATTAGTGTAACACACACAGTGATAGCACTAAGTGTAAGTGCATTAGTGTAACACACAGTGATAGAAGTAAGTGTATTAGTGTAACACACACAGTGATAGCAGTAAGTGTAAGTGTATTAGTGTAACACACACAGTGATAGCAGTAAGTGTAAGTGTATTAGTGTAACACACACAGTGTTAGCAGTAAGTGTATTAGTGTAACACACACAGTGATAGCAGTAAGTGTAAGTGTATTAGTGTAACATACACAGTGATAGCAGTAAGTGTAAGTGTATTAGTGTAACACACAGTGATAGCAGTAAGTGTAAGTGTATTAGTGTAACACCCACAGTGATAGCAGTAAGTGTACATGTATTAGTGTAACACACACAGTGATAGCAGTAAGTGTATTAGTGCAACACACACAGTGATAGCAGTAAGTGTAAGTGTATTAGTGTAACACACACAGTGATAGCAGTAAGTGTAAGTGTATTAGTGCAACACACACAGTGATAGCAGTAAGCGTAAGTGTATTAGTGCAACACACACAGTGATAGCAGTAAGCGTAAGTGTATTAGTGCAACACACACAGTGATAGCAGTAAGTGTAAGTGTATTAGTGTAACACACAGTGATAGCAGTAAGTGTAAGTGTATTAGTGTAACACACACAGTGATAGCAGTAAGCGTAAGTGTATTAGTGCAACACACACAGTGATAGCAGTAAGCGTAAGTGTATTAGTGTAACACACACAGTGATAGCAGTAAGCGTAAGTGTATTAGTGTAACACACACAGTGATAGCAGTAAGTGTAAGTGTATTAGTGTAACACACACAGTGATAGCAGTAAGTGTAAGTGTATTAGTGCAACACACACAGTGATAGCAGTAAGTGTAAGTGTATTAGTGCAACACACACAGTGATAGCAGTAAGTGTAAGTGTATTAGTGTAACACAGACAGTGAAACTTCCCAGTGAAAAACTTACTAGGTATTTTGGCCCCACCTGCACCTTTATAGAACCACGGGCCAGGCAGGGTAAGGAAGGGCAGGGTAAGGAAGGGCAGGGTAAGGAAGGGCAGGGTAAGAGCCACAGGCTGGGCAGGAACATGGCGACTCACCCACTACCCAACGCCTTCTCATTACTGCGGAACAATGCCACCCAAGCCCGGCACATGTTATCCGAGCACGTGAATAATCACTCCGCCCCATCAAGCCTGCCCGCCCGCCCGCCCTCGGTAACGTCCTTCTCATTTTCTGCAAAAAGAAAAATACTTCAATCAGACTGCGCAAAAAAAAAAACATTTCAGCCCTTTCCCAAGAAAGATAACCCCACTCCAGCCATTCCCAGCAACACTGGGATTCCAGTAACCGTTTGTCTACGCCACAGTCTATAGCAGGGGTGGGCAACTCCAGTCCTCAAGGGCCATCTACAGGTCAGGGTTTCAGGATATCCCTGCTTCAGCACAGGTGGCTCAATCAGTCCCTGCTTCAGCACAGGTGGCTCAATCAGTCCCAACTTCTGCACAGATGACTCAATTAGTCCCTGCTTCGGCACAGGTGGCTCAGTGCTGAGCCACTGATTGAGCCACCTTTGCTGAAGCAGGGATATCCTGAAAACCTGATCTGTCGGTGTCCCTTGATGATTGGAGTTGGCCACCCCTGGGCTAGCACCCCTGATGAAGCACTTTTTTCCCAGCACTTTGAGATCCATGCGTATCTGTTTAACCTGCTAATAAAGCATGAATATTTGTATGACGATTCGTCTTGGGCGACACCTCATATTTGCAACGCTGCGTCACTACTAACAAAAAACAGCGACCCAACAATATAACCTCCGTTACCCAGCATGCACCGAGTAACTTACATCCAAAAATGGACTTACAGTAGGAACTGGGGAAGTGCGCACACTGGCCCCAGTGAGCAAACAACCTGCAAACATGGCGTACGCAAAGGAGTGGGCACAAGTGTAGGCGGAACACGTATACAGTAACTGCTACAAATCAATGACCAGAGATTTACGTTTTTACCGCTCCATTTGTTTTTTTGCCCTGTCTGTGCCCGTCGGGCGGGATCCCAGGCTGGCACAAGTTCAATGACCACAGACGTCTATGTATTTGTATTTTATGTAGTACATCACATTAGCGTGTGTGCCCCGTGCTAAACAGTTTTGCGTGCGTCAATATATTTGACTTTTTGACGCTCGTTGAGGAAAATTTAGGCCAGCACACGAGCGATTTCTGAGCGTCAATTTCAAGTGCAAAATGCCATTTGCGGGTCTTATTACACAGTCTCCCTGCTGCAAAACGTGGGCGAGAAACAGCATTGAATTAGCAATAATATATGTTCCCCTTAAAACCACCGGCATTTTCTCTGTGATAAAGTCATTTTTGCCCAGTATTGTTCCACATTTGCAGCCGTCCGAGTTCAATAAGTAAACCCTTATACACTACAGTATTGAGGGGACGAGAAGTCAAGAGTGACACGCTGTGCTCATTTGCATGTCCTTACCCAGAATCCCTGGCTGTAGTGGTAGCGCTGTATGCTAAGAGATAACGGGGAAGGGCAGGGTGGCAGACCTGTCTGAGACGTGTGCCTGCACTCTCACTTGGGATTTTTATTTGCTGCACGGGGTAGGGGTTTTTGTCACTTTTGTTTTACCCACCATAACTTTTTTTAATGTCTGGTTATACCCACGTACCAGCTTCACATTGCAAATCCTTACTCTAATAACTCTCAAAAGACTGCTGTCTGTGAGTAGGTTACTGGCTCTGCACTTCTGTAACCCAGGCTGTGCTGAGAAGCTGTGTAATGCGGCAGACATAAGATTATAGGGGTCCCATGTTAAAATGGTTAAAAAGTAAAAGGTGACACTGGGTGTGCTCATTTGCATGTCATTACCCAGAATCCCTGGCTGCTTGGGAAGCGGTGTATGCAACGAGATAATGGGGAAGAGCAGGGCTGCAGATTTATGTGAATGTGCGCACAAGGGGTGTTTTTATTTTCTGGGGGAACTATCTAGTGGGGAACAAGCGAGGGAATTATAGTGGGGAACTAGCGAGGGAATTATAGTGGACAAAAAACAACACAATTGAACCTTTTTCTTTTCCTCCGGTTTTTCTCTTTCCGTTAGTAAACCCAACTTGGTTGAATTTTTTTTTGAGCTCTTCACAGATGTCTGGGGTTTTTTTGCGGGATAAAAAAAGATGTCTCTTTAGGAAATGAGGCTTCCCCGACGTAGTGAGCGAGTGCCTGGCATAAAATAATTAAAGACGAATAACAGGAGAATTATTTTAAAAACAGAGCACTGGATATTTTTTTTAGGAATAGCTGATTTTCTGGGGGCTTTCTTAAAAGGAGTTTTATGGGGGGGGGAGGGGTGTGAAGAGTTCATTTAAAAAAAAAATATTTTTTTACCCTGATTCTATGGATCTTTTTTTTTAAAACAAAGAACGATTATCATCTTCAAATCCGCATCAAGATGACAACGGAGAAGTCGGGTCTTAGACTTTTGTTAAAAAAATAAAATTTAAAAAAAAACACACATTTTCCAAATTCTTCCCTTTTTTGGGAAATTTTGACACTCATATTCTCCCCCCCCCCCCCCCTCCCCTCCTTCCTTTATTTTCTGGAGGTTTGGGGTAATCTGACTATTCTATAATCCTCAGATAAGAATAAATCTTATTCAGAAATAATTCAGCCTACGGGATGTAGATGTTGCGTTAATACCGCGATTTCATGAAAGCTTTTAACTTGATCAACATTAAAATCGTCCTGATTATTAATAACCATTTTCCTAAAGAAGGTTACCTAAGCACTCTTAAAAAAAAATGTTGGGTTTTTTTTTTGCAAATGTCTTTTAAGAGATGATATTTTAAGACTGTCACTAAAGCATGAAGCTTTTGTGCTATCCCATGTGAATTTTTAATGAGCGTCAAAAATGTGAGAGCTAAAAAAGTCCGGACCTTCAAACAATGTGTGCGGGTGAAGGTCGCTATGTGAATTATAATTATGAAGCATAGTTCGTTGTTTACAATTAATTAATACGCATCCTCATGTGGAATACTATTTCAATTAATACAGAATGAGGTGTATTTTATTTATAACCAGTATCAGTAAATATATAGTATTAGTGCCATATTATGTATATTCGCTGTGCTGTGACAATAACACATTACTTTCCCTGTATAATGAAACCTCCGCGCTGCGTCAGACATATTGCTGGGTTGCTACAAAGCGACTTAATTCTGCGCTAACGATATAAACAGACTTTTTAAGGTTGAATTTGGCGTCGATTTTGACGCATTTTCTCCTTTTTTTTTGGGAGCACAGAAACATTATTTTTTAGTAAACATCTGTACGCCCAGCGCCGCCATTTCTGTGCGCCCAGCACCGCCATTTCTGTGCGCCCAGCACCGGACATTTCTGTGCGCCCAGCGCCGCCATTTCTGTGTGCCCAGCACCGGACATTTCTGTGCGTCCAGCGTCGCCATTTCTGTGCGCCCAGCACCGGACATTTCTTTGCGCCAACATTCATTTGACTAAAACCATGTTTAACGCTTAAGGCGCCATTTGAGAAAAATAAGTAAATAAAAAAATAAGTAAATAAATACATTTTTACACAAGTGCACCCAACAAGTGCAATTCAATGTGAGATTTCCGTGTGTCAATTGGACGCCAATAATACTATTAATACACAGGCCCGTTAGTGCTACAATCTACAAAGAGGAAGACGGAGGTAATCTGGAATATAAAATATTCCTACACTATGATAATGAAAATACCGTTCAAATCCTGTACCCCCGTCCCGTTTAAACGACCCAACAATAATATATACTGATATACCAATTGAATATATCAGCGCTATGACCTCACCACGCCAGTCAAGGACCCCAAACCGATGAGATTTTTGGTGTCAGCTGTGAACAAAACAAATGGCATTTAGTAGGAAAAGTGGAGATTTTTATCAGTGAATGTTTTGTGAAGTCTGGCGCTAAGAATGATCGAGACTTCTAGAGAAGTCAGCAGGATTTGCTGTGCTTTGATTTCGGGAAAGGCAGCAGGAGGCGATAAATAATGTATCATGTTTTATTTGGGGTGTATCGAACACTGTCCTCATTTTCCCCTTTAGCTGCCAGGTGTCAGGCTTGTGCTCGCCACAAACCAGGATCGGACCGCGGGGCTGAGGTGGGGATGTGAATACACCGACCTTAGGCCACGAAGCCGGTTCTGGATTGCACAGATCGTAGTCGCTCATAGAAGGGTCAGGGCTGGAGAGGCCAGGGTAATCCTTTGACACGCCAGGGTCTGGGTCGGAGACAGCAGAGAAATCGATATCCAAGCAGGGGTTTAGCAACGGGAAGTCAGGTGCGCTCTGCTTCAGCGTAGGAACAGCAGCAGCGTGGGAGTGACCTCTGCGCGAGGAGCAGGAACGGCACACGGTACCGATCTCAGCAAAGGGAGAAGGCAGACCGGACTAGGCACACCGCAAACCAGCGCTTCAGCACAGGAGTCCAAAACAGGCCTCTGCGAGGAGAGTAGGCAGCAGACCTCAGGAATCAGAAGGCAACCTCTGCTAGGGGAAAATGCAGCAGGTAACAGGAACCAGGAACAGGAATTAGGAACCAGGAACAAGATCTAGGAAACAAGAATACATGAAACAGGACAGTTGTGGGAGAAGCGGGCACAAGAAGAAAATACAACATCTGCGTAAGATTACCAAAATAACGGTGGGTCCAGCCAAACAGAAACGTTCCCTTTTGAAAACAATTGAAATGCTAACTCACAGTGCTGAGCAGGGTGCAGAGCGAAATGCAGAGCAAAGTGCAGAGCGGGGCGCAGAGCAAAATGCAGAGCAGGGTGCTGAGCAAGGAGCTGATTCATGATGTGAAACAAGAAGCCAGAACCCCAGTAAGCGTCACATTAAAAGCTCTCAAGAAAAGATAAGTTTGGAGACGCCTAAAAAATGTGGGAGAGAAACTAGATCCCAGAACAAGTCTGCAGTGTCTAAAGATAAAACAGAGAACTTATCCCAGAAAAACTTTGACTCAGATCCTGACAGTTTAAATCAATCAACTGCCAGGAAAAACCCAAAGGGCAAAACTGCTTTCCTTTCTTTAGCAAAGGACAGGCGGCTAAAGGTTTCTACAGAAGGTAAAAGCCCTGAAATAGGGTCCAAAGACTTCAGGGAAGGGGGCTCACCTCAGGGCGTATCTGACTGTGAGTAAGGATCTGTTCCAGAGCTTCCAGCATCCCAGGGGTTAATAGCAGAAGATTTGGACTATTTCTGGACAAGATATGAGAGTATTAAAAACACTGAATTATGGAAGTCCTTTGTAGCTATTCCTGTTTCTAAACCGGAAACAAAATCTGTAACAATTCTCTTCGGACACAAATCAGTCCCAATATCAGATATTATGATATGGCTTGGCAGACAATGTGAAGTACTCGCTCTACCTGCAAGAATCATGGATGAAGAGGACATCTGGATAGGAGGCTGGAAAGTACAAGTCAGACTTTGGCGACATGGCAATGTTACAAAACGTCTGCCCAACTCTTTCTTCATTGGAAGAGAAAAAGGAAACTGTTTTTACTATGGTCAGCCAACCTTATGCCATAGATGCGGTTCAGCCAGACACTTAAGTAATTCTTGTGATGTTCTAACATGCAACTTGTGCCAGTCCTTGGGCCATGAGAGGACAAGTTGTACAAAGATTAAATGTAATTTATGTGCATGGCATCATTTTTCAGTAATATGGGAGCAGGAAGTGGATTTTGAAGAACATGAAGCACTTTATGATAACACCTTGAAAGTTACTGACAGAATTTGTCCAGATCAGCCTGAAAAAGGAGTTTGCCCAGATCCACCAGTGGACGGAGTTCGCCCAGATCTACTGGTGGAATTTTTTTTTACAGATTGTATTGACACGGCCCAAGTAATATTAAAAGATCCCTTAGAGGGAACCTCCACAAACTCGCTTCCAGAAGGAGAACAATCTGAGAAAACAATGGATGTATTTACCAAGAGCGTAATCCTGGTGGGCAATAAAGATAAAAACAGAATGCAGAACTGGATACAGCCTAAAAGAAGGAGGAAGGGCACAGTAAAAAGACTTGGGGGACTCTTCGACTTCCTACAGGTCCTGCTGGTAAGGTTCTTCAGGTGCCTGTAAAGAATCGTTTTTCTGTTCTTCGGAAGGATTGGGGGTCAAAAGCTGAAGACCCTGATGATGAAGAGGAACTTCTTATCAGAAGAGAAGCATAATATGGATATTTCCATAGTGAAAAACTCGGACATGACCCCACCTTCGGTGGCCACAAAGAGGTTTGGGTCATTGGGGGATAATGTGTGGAAAAAGAAAAAGTAATATTTGTTTATAAATGAATCTTTTACAGGTAGCAGCTATTAATGTGCCAGTTAGGGCTCTTATGTGGTTTCAATTAAAATGTATATAAAGGAAATGTGAAGGTGAATGTCACCAGCAGGGCCCCCCTGAGAAGAGGGAGGCTCCAGACCTGAAGTCTCTAGTGGGGTGCCCCCGGGGGAGGGAGATTCCAGACCTGTAGTCTCCAGCGGGGCGCCCAGGGGGGGAAGGAGGTTCCAGACCTGGAGTCTCCAGCGGGGTGCCCAGGGGGGGAGGGAGGTTCCAGACCTGGAGTCTCCAGCGGGGTGCCCCGGGGGGAGGGAGGTTCCAGCCCTGGAGTCTCCAGCGGGGTGCCCCGGGGGAAGGTAGGGGAGGTTCCAGACCTGAGTGTTGACTGGAGGGTGTCCACTCTCCCCACATTTGGGTGCCGAATAGGACATTTGGATGTGGGTGTTTTGCCACGACAAAATTACTGCCGGCGTTCAGCTACAGTACAGATGGATCCTCTGCCATCTCCGATCCACCGCTGGAGCCCCCGCTGCCGGTCACTTCAAAGTAAGTTTTATTACTGTGTATGATAGGGAGTTAATTTAAGGGGTTTAGAGGTTAGGGCAGGGAGTTTTAGCGTAAGGGGTTTTAGTGTAAGGGGTTTTTAGGGTAAGGGGGTTTTAGTGTAAGGGGTTTTTAGGATAAGGGGGTTTTAGGGTAAGGGGTTTTAGGGTAAGTGGTTTTAGTGTAAGGGGTTTTTAGGGTAAGGGGCTTTTAGAGTAAGGGGCTTTTAGGGTAAGGGTAAGGGGTTTAGACACTTAGCAGGGAAATGGACCGAAGGTTTCCGGCATAACAACCATGACCAAAATGTCCTTGACCACTGCCAGCGGCCCCGGGTGTAGAGACGGGTGACATTTGTCCTTGCGTTGTGGTGGAAGTTGTGGGTTCTCGTCCTGTTGGGTCTGACACCATTCCTGCCATTAGGTCGGTGCTTTAGGTCTACCAGTTGGTATGGAAATCCTTTTAGGAGGTTTGTGAAAGGACTCATTTAATTATACTTTGCATAGGCATTAGCATATCTCCCAGGGTGCCTCAGGTGTGCTCTATTTCAGCACAGGCATCTCTCTAATTTATTTGGAGGGAGGCTTAAGAGGGTATATATACTGTACAACTGGAGATATAATTAAATCGAAAGTCTCGCGCTCTCGCAAATATGTATATGTGCAAGTCTTAATTAAACATAATTAAAAGATATCTTTTAGATTTATGTAAATGAATAACAGTTATGTTCCTTTTATAATTCCCTGTCTTTCCGTGAATTAAACGCACTGTTCTTAAACATCCAAACGCCACCTTTACCTCACCCCCGTCCCGCCCCTCCCCCGGCCCGTCCCGCCCCTCCCCCGGCCCGCCCCTCCCCTGGCCCGGCCCGCCCCTCCCCCGGCCCGTCCCGCCCCGTACCGCCCCTCCCCCGGCCCGCCCCGCCCCGTCCCGCCCCTCCCTCGGCCCGTCCCGCCCCGAGCGCCATTTGTGAGAAGACATTGACACGCACAGTGCACATCACATTGGTTTTCTATGGTGTCGCACTAACTTGGGATTCATTATTAACGTGTTATTAATGTTTTATTAGCTTGTTATTAACATGTTATTAGCTTGTTATTACCCTGTATGTCTGCCCCATAGCAACGATTTATACCTAGGCCATTTTCATTCTTCAAAGTCATCGGCGGTGAAACGTTTTCTCTTGCACGTTATTCTCTGAGTTCGCCCTGGTTTTAGGGAGACGTGAATACGGGGTTTGCTATGATCCTGGTGTGTGAGACGCCCACAAAACCTTCCCTAATAAAGATCTCTCAGAAGTCACTCAGGAATCGGAAATCTTAACACAGACAAGGGGAACAGCTAAATCAGGGCAAATAACACAAGGTTATCTAAATGAGTGCCAGCTTCTATTCACAAACCTGAGTATATGCAAAAACTTGCCCTCTCTCCTTCTCTCACACTATCCCCCTCCTCTCTCTCTCTCTCTCCACCCCCCCCCCCCCCCCCCTCCCTTTCCCCCCCTCCCACCTTCCCCCCCCTCCCCCCTCTAACTTCCCTCTCTCCCCCCCCCCCCCCTTGTTAATTCCCTGCGTTAGCCTTTTTCAGATCATTAGCCCTCATTGCAGGAAATATGTAACCAAGCGTTATTTACAGGAGTTACATTGGGTTAACATTCCGTTATTTTCTTTAGTGGATAGATGTTATGATCAACCCAACGGTAATTTAGGTTAAATGGCGTAACAGAGCTTAGGGGGTGGGTGGGGGGCGGGTCGCAACTCCTGTCTTCAAGGGCCACCAACAGGCCAGGTTTGCAGGATATCCCTGCTTCAGCACAGGTGGCTCAATCAGTGGCTCAGTCAAAGCAGGGATATCCTTAACACCTGACCTGTTGGTGGCCCCTGCAGACTGGAGATGGCAACCAGTCAACGACTGAGCTACTGATTGAGCCACCTGTGCTGAAGCAGGGATATCCTTAACACCTGACGGTAGCTGTGGAGTTGGCCACCCCTGGCCACCTGAGTGCAGAATATTATCACTGCCTAAATCAGCCCCAGATATAAGTGGTGAATTTGCTTGTAATATGTCTGGAAAACAGTTTATTTTGAGCACATTTCCTGGTGGTTTTTTCCATGGGCGCTTGGCAGAAACTGCCAATTTATTTTGGACTAGTGCCTGATGGAATTAATTTCTCCCGCTCGTGTAAAACAAGCCTTTTAGTTCACTTAAGTTTCATTGAAGTGGGTGTTTCTCAAAGAGACCAATATTGCTTATTAATTGCAGAGTAGCTCAGGTGCAGTGTCTATTTATCACGTAGAAAAAAGCACAACCTCAGCGCTATACCCCCAATACCGTGAATACAGAATTAGTGATAATATATCAATAGACTCTCCCCAGCTTGCACCTTGGGGAGAGTCAGTAGGAGGAGTTGGGGGGAGTTACATGGTGCACAGATTATAAGGAGATGTATCACATTCTGTGTCTCTGCCCCAGCTTGCACCTTGGGGAGAGTCAGTAGGAGGAGTTGGGGGGGAGTTACATGGCGGACAGATTATGTAATGGGGATGATCACATTGGTGCCTCGTGCCCAGCCTTGACACATTGGGGAGAGTCAGTAGGAGGATTGGGAGAGTTACATGGTGCACAGATTATGAATGAGAGTATCACATTCTGGTCTCTGTCCCAGCTTGCATTGGGGAGAGTCAGTAGGAGCAGTTTGGGAGAGTAACATTGGTGCACAGATTATAATGAGATGTATCACATTCTGCGTCTCTGTCCCAGCTTGCACCTTGGGGAGAGTCAGTAGGAGGGGTTGGGGAGAGTTACATGGGGCACAGATTATAATGAGATGTATCACATTCTGCGTCTCTGTCCCAGCTTGCACCTTGGGGAGAGTCAGTAGGAGGAGTTGGGGAGAGTTACATGGGGCACAGATTATAACGAGATGTATCACATTCTGCGTCTCTGCCCCAGCTTGCACCTTGGGGAGAATCAGTAGGAGGAGTTGGGGGGAGTTACATGGGGCACAGATTATAATGAGATGTATCACATTCTGCGTCTCTGCCCCAGCTTGCCCCTTGGGGAGAGTCAGTAGGAGGAGTTGGGGGGAGTTACATGGTGCACAGATTATAATGAGATGTATCACATTCTGTGTCTCTGCCCCAGCTTGCACCTTGGGGGGAGTCAGTAGGAGGAGTTGGGGGGAGTTACATGGGGCACAGATTATAATGAGATGTATCACATTCTGTGTCTCTGCCCCAGCTTGCACCTTGGGGGGAGTCAGTAGGAGGAGTTGGGGGGAGTTACATGGTGCACAGATTATAATGAGATGTATCACATTCTGCGTCTCTGCCCCAGCTTGCACCTTGGGGAGAGTCAGTAGGAGGAGTTGGGGAGGAGTTACATGGTGCACAGATTATAATGAGATGTATCACATTTTTTCTCTACGTTGATAAATAGATCCCATAATGTTGAAACTTCTTTCGTTGCATCTCTTGGAGAATTCACAATGGTGGCCATATTTAAATGTAACCATAAAAAAATTATTTCACCTGAAATTGGCCACAGTTCTTTAACAGAAGTAGCAGGCTAAATAAATTCTAAAGGCTTGTTTACAAGCACACGCACACACACACACACACGCACACGCACACGCACACGCACACGCACACGCACACACACACACACACACACGCACACCCTTTCCCCGACTCCCGAAGGGTGTTGCATCTGGAAGGGTCAGAATATATCCCTAAATTCAGTCTCTCAGGCCCACATACATGGTGCCGGGCTGGCCACGTGTGGGGGAAAGTTGGAATAGAATTGGGCACCAGGAACGTTTATAAAGCAAACGCGTGTTTATTGAACACTGTCTATAGTGTTTCTGGACTAAGATGAGATGATACAATACACAAGCCGACAATCATCCTCTAGTTCAGGGGTTCCCAACTCCAGTCCTCAAGAACCCTTAACAGGTCAGAGTTTAAGGATATCCCTGCTTCAGCACAGGTGGCTCAATCACTGGCTCAGTCTTCAACGTAACCAGCGCACAAGTTATTTTTCTTTAAAGTATCCATGCTATCCACAGTACCCAGAATATTGAATACTTGCCTAAAGTACCCAGCGTTACTAGGGAATTCTAAGAAATCAACCTTATCTCCCCCCCTCCTCCTCCTCCACTCACCAACCTACCTCCTTCTCTCTCCCTCCCCCTCATCTCTCCCCCCCATCACTTTCCTATAATACCCTATGATGCCCCCAATTCTTTCCGCCTCTCTCCCCTTCTCCAGCATTCTTACTTTCTCCTCATGCACCAACTGACTTCCTCTCTCTCTCTCTCCCTCTGCTTTCTGTGTAACCTTTATAGCTACCTGACTCTCCTTATCTGCCACCAGGCTATGTGCATTAGGATATCACCAGATACATACAGTAGCGTACCAGGTACAGCACCCAGTGGGTGACTCGCTTACAGAAATTGTAATAACTCATAGAATAAATAATAGAAAGTATCCAATTTTATCCAAACACAGACACAAACCTGCTCCTTAATCTCAGGAACCAGCAGGCAAAATGTGCTTAAGATATCCAGTGTGTTACATACTGTTTTTCTTATACTACTTGTGCTTGCATTATGTATTTTAGACGATTTTGTGTTGGTCACATTGCTCCGTGTATTTAACTTGTGTTGATATTAAATACTTTTTTGATTTGGCAATTACCTACTCCTTAGATTTACTCTATAAGTCAGTGAGTGATGGAACTATTATTACTGCTTTATATATATATATTTATACATCTGTGGTCGGGATAGGTTTGTGTAATATACAGTATATATATTTATACATCTGTGGTCGGGATAGGTTTGTGTAATATATATATTTATACATCTGTGGTCGGGATAGGTTTGTGTAATATATATTTATACATCTGTGGTCGGGAAAGGTTTGTGTAATATATATACAGTATTATATATTTATCCATCTGACTTTGTATCGTGGGAAACTTCTGGTTTGTGATTCATAATATCTGATAATGTATATCAGGGGGACTCCATTTTGTCTGCTGTATCAACCATTTTTATGCTAACACTTCCGCTGCATCGCTTAGTATATAAAATTAACTACACCTTTTTTTTCACTACCCTCTTTTATGAAATTTATGTTAGCCTGACTTCTGAACTGAAATAGGAATATGACACAATAAGGCCAAACTGGAACTTTATGTACGGTCTCGCATTTAATCTTGAATCATGTGATTTACGGAGTTTCCAAATAATGACTTTAAGTATCTTGTTTATATTCTAACATAAGCACAAAATAATGGGAAATGAAATTGGCATATTATACCTTTTTTCGCTTTGCTATATAACTTGCTGAAATCGCCTATATAACAGGAGGATTTTTGACGCACACCTGGGGTCAGACTCAATTATTTCTCCTTCGAGCTGCTCGTACTTATCCAGGGCTGTAACAGTGGGAAGGCCTCCGGAGTGTGATGCTCCGAGTACGGAGACGTGCCCTACGTATGCAGCTAGAGGATTTTATTTACCAATATATATTTATATTTAAATATATATATATATAATATATATATATAGGACTATATAATATAATATATATTTTATACTCTGTGGTCGGGATAAGGTTTGTGTCTAATATATCTATCTATCATATAATATATATATATAATATCTTATAATACTATATTTTATAATATATATAATTATAACATCCTGTGGATCGGGATAGGCTTGTTATAATATGTATATATATTTAATTACATCTGTTGTCGGGATAAAGGTTTGTGTAATATATGTATTTAATCATCTGTGATCGGGATAGGTTTGTGTGTATATAATATATACACATCTGTGGCGTGGGATACGGCTTTTGTGGGTTTGTATTATATAATATATATTATTACTAATACCGCTCTGTGGTTCGGTGTATAACGCGCTTGTGTAGTAGTCTTATTAATTGCAATTCATATTATTCCTTTAAACAACTTGGTGTGATGTCTTGAGCGTGCATGCCTGTCTGGTTGTTTTTTCCCAGGTGTGCCTATCTCCAATTCCCTGATAAATGAACACCATGTCTGTATATATGTTGTCAGAGAATCTCTATACACTGGACATGAACAACTGGCATTTATAATGATTGGTTGATACTCTTCTATACACTGTGTGAGAAACACGCTGCACTGTATTAACTATGTTTAGTATTCTCTATAGATCGGATAAAGAACATGCTGGTCTGTACATAATATGCTGAGTATCCATACGCTTGTAAGAACATGCCACTCTGAATAACATGTGCCGATAGTTTCTATACTAGGATAAGGAGCACGCTAGGTGTTCTGTGTATAGTGTGTGATGAGTTACTCTGAACATATATCACGAAGAACAGAACATGTAGCCACTGTATAATGATAGACGAGTATCTCTATACACGTGAAATGAACCACAGTTCGCTGTTATAATGAGGCCGAGTCTACTCCATATACACTGATAACGAAACACTGTGTTGTTTAAGTTAATTTGCTGAGTACCCCGTCTATAATATCTGATTAAGACACACGTCTGACGCTTGGTATAATTGATGCAGAGTATCTATATGTGATAATCAACCTCAATCCTGCCCCTGTGTATAATTATGCGAGAATCTCGATGCACGGAGTACTAACAGGTGCACGGCACTGTATAATTATGCAGAGTATCTCTAATGCACTGATAATAACATGCTGCACCTGTGTTATAATTATGCAGAGTATCATATCTCTATACACTGATAATACACATGACTGCGACTGTAATTATTATGCAGAGTAATCATGTGTGGATATCTTACACTGATAAATACACCATGCTGCAACTGTATAAATTATGCAGAATATCTGAGTATCTCTATACAACTGATAATAACAATGCTGCAGCGATCCAATTATGCAAGAGTACATCTTCTATATACACTGCATTATCACATTCTGCAGCTGTTATAAATATAGCCAGAAGTATCTTTATCACCATAATACTGTGCACTTATAACGATGAGAGTACTTATACTGATATACAGCTGTCTAAATTATGCAGAGTACTCTATACACTGACTAACTACCATGCATGCACTGTATAATTATGCAGAATATCTCTATACACTGATATACACACTGCACAACTGTATAATTAATGCAAGTATCTCTAACACTGATCATCACATGCTGCACTGTATAATTATCAGAGTATCATCTCTATACACTGATATAAACCTTGCATGCGAAACTAGTCACTAATTATGCCAGAGTATCATAACTTTTCTCTATACAATGGATACTAAATAGCTGCCCTGTTATAATTATGCAGAGTATGTCTAATACACGGGATATAACACAAACATGCTGCACTTGAGATGTATATATATATGTAGTCAGTTCTACTAATAGACTTTCCAGACACCCCCCTAGCTCAATTCTCAGCACTCTGTAGCTGTATAGCGATATTGAGTGTATCACATACCTACACCTCGATAATGAACAATACTGCCCTTGTCAAAAACAATGCTAAGTGATCTTCCTATAAAAACACGGTCCTTCTGTGGCCAACCAGGTTAGCTCAGCGATATCCGTACTTCTCCTTCATCAAAATACCGCACGTAAAAGTGTTTCTGATGTACAAATACCCATCTTTTAACCTTGCTGGCCGAAGCATACACTTGACATCCCCTTGGCACTCCATACCTTCCTCCCCGCCACCCCCCTTTGCGTTGCATCCCCCCACACCCCTTCTCTTACCTCACCCTCCCTCCCTGGCAGCGAAGCGAGGAACTATTTATTGGACAAGATCCGAGCTCTTTTTTTCCGTCCATACCTAGTAGCAGAATAAAGCTTGTGCTTCTCCAATTATTAGCATGTTTAAGATAAATCGGGGGTATTGTTCACATAGTGCCCCGCGACCCCGCGAGTGTCTTATTCTTTACTTTACTTCCTCGGTCACGGGCCTGTTCTTGTGTCCAACAGTGCAAAATCTAGGCTCACGCTCCGGGCTCTCGGCTGCATCCTCTTACCGGACCTATTTTATAATACATACTCAAATAATTCCATCTGTAATATGCGGTCCGTCGCAGGCTCTAATCATGTCTGGCTCGCCGTGGTGGAGGGCTGGGGTAGGGGGAGCGCGCGCGCCTCCTAAAATAAAACTTCAGTAAAAAAAAACTTCCCTAAGCCCGGCGCTCTGGTGAAGGTAAAAGAGGCTCCCGCTCCTCACTTACGGCGTCTAAACTCACGTTTCCTTGCATTGGGGCCAGCGCCCTCATTCTCGCCGCCCATCTGCCCTGTGTCGCTTGTTGATCGCTCGCGCCTCCACTCATTAGACGCGTCGCACTGCTCAAGGTAGCCACGGGGCGGGGGGGACTCCTTCTTATATAGGGCGTCAACCCGTAGCCACCCGCCATTCTGTGAACGCCTAAGACACATCCCAGGTGTAATATGTATATATATTTATACATCTGTTGTCGGGATAGGTTTGTGTAATATATGTATTTATACATCTGTGATCGGGATAGGTTTGTGTGTATATATATATACCTCTGTGGTCGGGATAGGCTTGTGTGTGTGTATATATATATATATATATATATATACGTCTGTGGTCGGGATAGGCTTGTGTAGTCTTTTAATGCAATTCATATTATTTCCTTTAATAAACGTTTGTGTGATTGTTTGAGTGCAGCCTGTGTTGTTTTTCCAGGGTGCCTATCTCAATACCTGATAATGAACACACAGTGCTGTATAATGATGCAGAGTATCTCTATACACTGATAATGAACACGCTGCATTGTATAATGATGTTGAGTATCTCTATACACTGATGAAGAACACGCTGCACTGTATAATGATGTTGAGTATCTCTATACGGATAAAGAACATGCTGGTCTGTATAATAATGCTGAGTATCTATACGCTGATAATGAACATGCCACGCTGTACAATGATGCAGAGTATCTATACATGGATAATGAGCACGCTGTGCTGTATAATGGTGATGAGTATCTATACACTGATAAAGAACATGTTGCACTGTATAATGATGACGAGTATCTCTATACACTGATAATGAACACGTTGCGCTGTATAATGATGACGAGTATCTCTATACACTGATAATGAAAACACTGTGTTGTATAATGATGCTGAGTACCGCTATATACTGATAATGAACACGCTGCGCTGTATAATGATGCAGAGTATCTATACAGTGATAATCAACACGCTGCGCTGTATAATTATGCGGAGAATCTCTATGCACTGATAATAACATGCTGCACTGTATAATTATGCAGAGTATCTCTATACACTGATAATAACATGCTGCACTGTATAATTATGCAGCACTGATAATAACATGCTGCACTGTATAATTATGCAGAGTATCATATCTCTATACACTGATAATAACATGCTGCACTGTATAATTATGCAGGTAATAACCATAAATATATAGAAGTATCCAATTTTATCCAAACACAGACACAAACCTGCTCCTTAATCTCAGACCAGCAGGCAAAATGTGCTTAAGATATCCAGTGTGTTACATACTGTTTTTTCCTTAAACTACTTGTGCTTGCATTATGTATTTTAGAAGAACGATTTTGTTGGTCACATTGCTCCGTCATTTTAACTTGTGTTGATATTAAATACTTTTTGGATTGGAATTACCTACTCCTTAGATTTTACTCTATAGTCTGAGTGATGGAACTATTATTACTGCTTTTATATATATTTATACATCTGTGGTCGTGATAGGTTTGTGTTATACAGTATATATATTTATACAATCTGTGGTCGGATAGGTTTTGTAATTTAATATTTTATACATCTGGTGGTCGGAATGGTTTGTTAATATATATTTATACATCGTGGTCGGGATAGTTTGTGTAATATATATATTTATACATCTGTGGTCGGGATAGGTTTGTGTATATATATACAGTATATATTTATACATCTGTGGTCGGGAAAGGTTTGTGTGTATATATTGATAATGTGTATATCAGGGGTGACTCCATTTTGTCTGCTGTATAACCATTTTATGCTAACACTGCCATTCTGCTTAGTAGTATAAAATTAACTAACCTTTTTTTCAACTACCCTTTTTATGAATTTAATGTTGGCTGACTCTGAACTGAAATAGGAAGTATTGACCAATAAGGCCAAACGGAACTATGTACGTCTCAGCATTTAATCTTGAATCATGTGATGTACGGGAGTTTCCAAATAAATGATTTAGTATCTGTTATGTTAACATAAGCACAAAATAAGGGAAATGGAAATTGGCATATTATCCCCTTTGTTCGCTTTGCTATATACTTGCTGAATCGCCTAATAAACGGAGAGATTTTTGACGCAATGGTGGTCAGACTCAATTATTTCTCCTTCGAGCTGCTCGTACTTACTCCAGGGCTGTAACCGTGGGGAAAAGGGCCAAAAAAAAGAGGAATCACAAGAAGAGAGGTGGGATGGAAATCCTAGGTAACGTGGAGAGCGGGGTCCCTGACTTAAAATCAGGGATGTGGGGAAAAAGAGTAATATATGGTATAATTACAAAATGATACAGAATAATGACAATGATAACTCTAATATATAATATACTTATATATATACTATAATAATAAATAGTAACAATACTATATAGATATAATCAAAACTACATTGATACAACAAAACAACATCAGATAATCATGAAAATCCGTATATCATGTCTAAACAACATTAACACAAAATACCAAAAAATAAGCTAAATACTGACTAGAATATACAGCATTTAATATACCATAACAAAAACAATGATCTACATTCCACACAAAAACCACCAAACATCTCATGAAAAAAATCTAGAGATCATGTGCAGCAACAAACCCCTCTCGCTCCGCGTGTCCGGGCTACGCAACACAAAAACAACACCACACCGAGCCCCCGGGGTGACCTTTGTGTGTCTCTCTATCATCTCCTCTCCACTCCCTCGCCCCCGACGCTCTCTCTCTCTCACTCTCTTCTCTCTCCTCTCCCCTATCTCCTCATCCTCCTCCTCTCACTTTCTCCCCCCTCTCTTTCCTCCCCACCCCCTTGCCATCATGCGACCTATACATAATCATGATCAAGGGCCGGGATTAGGCTATGTGTAATCATGATATACTAACATTTACAATAACAAAAACTCTGTTGTCACAGGACTGCAAGCCTTATTCCCATAATGAGATACATAAGGACACTAGCTTGTCTCATATAATGTATCTTCAGCATCTGTCATCGGGACTAGTTGGATGTGTTATAATATATATATATATATTTTATATATACCTACTGTGATCGGTATATGAGTACCCTATATGTGATGTGTTTATAGATATATGACTATCTATAGGTATATATATATGTTAATTAACAGTCCTCCTACTGGGAAAGAAGATGCTGGATGCGCTCGGGATAGTCTTGTGTAGTCTTTTATGCAATTCATATTATTTCCTTTAGATAAACGTTTGTGTGTTGTTTGATTGCAGCCTGTTGTTTTTTTTCCAGGGTGCCTATCTCAATACCTGATAATGACCACACAGTGCTGTAATAATGAGCTGAGTACTCTATACACTGGATAAATGAACCCGCTGCATTGTATAATTATGTTGAGTATCTCTATACACTGATGAAAACCGCTGCCGTATAATGATGTTGATATCTCTCGACGGATAAGAGACATGCTGTCGTATAATAATGCTGAGTAATCCATACGCTGATAATGAACATGCACGCTGTCCAGATGATGCAGAGTATCTAGACATGGAAGGAGTCACGGCTGTGCTGTAATAATGGTGATGAGTATCTATACACTGAGAGTAAAAATGTTGCAACTTTATAATGATGACGAGTATCTCTATACACTGTAATGAACACGTTTGAGCTGTAAACTGATGTACTGATACTCTTCTTAATACCTGTAATGAAACACTGTGTTGTATATATGATGCTGAGGTAACCCACGCTATAGTCTGCATGACACACGCTGCGCTGATAATGATGCAGAGTATCTATCTCTGATATCACACCTGCGCTGTATAATTATGTGGCGGAGAATCTCTATGGCCTGATAATAACATTCTGCACGTGTATATTAATTGCAGAGTATCTCTATCCTGTATCTCTGACTATAATTGCAATACATATTCTATACCGAAATCTGCTCACTGTATATTATGCAGAGTATCATATCTCTATACACGAGAATAACATGGCTGCACTGTCAATTATGCGAGTATCATTCTCTATACATCCTGATAATAACATCTGCACTGTTATAATTAATGGCAGAGTATCTACTATACACTGATAATAACATGCTGCACTGTATAAATTAATCAATCCCTATACTGCATGCGCAGTAACTTGGATATCTCTATACACTGATAATAACATGCTGCCAACTGTATAATTTATGCAGAGTATCTCTCTATCACTGTGATAAGAATACCATGCTAGCACTGTAATATTAAATGCAGAGTATCTCTTACACTGAAATAACATGCTGCCTGTATAGATTATCGGCAGATATCTCTAATACACTGATAATAACATGCCTGCACTGTATGAATTATGCAAGTATCTACTTATACACTGANNNCTATACACTGATAATAACATGCTGCACTGTATAATTATGCAGAGTATGTCTATACACTGATAATAACATGCTGCACTGGAGAATTATATATATAGTATCTCTATAGACTTCCAGCCCCCTGCTAATGAACACGCTGTGCTGTATAGCGATATTGAGTATCACTCTACCCTGATAATGAACATACTGCCCTGTATAACAATGCTAAGTATCTCTATACACTTCCTGCCCCATGTAAGCATAGCGATATCCGTATTTCCATAAAATAACGCACATGTTCTGATGTACAATGACATCTTAACCCTTTTGCTGCCGAAGAGACTTGCATCCCCCCCACCCCCCCCTTCCCACCCTCCCTCCCTGGCAGCGAAGCGAGGAACTATTTAATTGGACAAGTCCGAGCCATTTTATCCATCCAGGCAGAAATAAAAGCTCCATTTATTAGCATGTTAAAGATAAATGCGGGGGTATTTTTCAAAGGGCCAGCGACCCCGCGAGTGTCTTATCTTTAATTTACTTCTGGTCACTGCCTGTCTGTGTCAACAGTGCATAATTAGGCTCACTCTCCGGGCTCCGGCTGCAGTCACTCTTACCGGACTATTTTATAATACATGAATAATTCCTCTGTAATGCGGTCGCAGGCTGCTAATCAAGTCTGGCTTTGTGCTGGGAACGGGAAGCCGTTTAGCAGTGCGGGGCACGGACTCAGGGATGACGTTTCCAAGGGTCAGTCCCAATTAGATACTGGGCATCGAGAGAGAGCCCGAGGTGATGGATTCCGGACTACGTATAAGGATCTCCGTGTGTGTGAGGTTTCATCTTATTGCCGTTCTTCTATTTTATCCACCAATACTACACTGTGTGGCTGTTTTGAAGTCCCTTTTCCTATCCTTTTGACTTGGTCCTTGGGGATGCACAGGTTTCCTGAAGGGATCTATATAATAAATACTATATACAGCCTAATTCCTCAGGGACAGTTACGTTTCAATGTTATTATCCATATCTGCATCTTCTTCATTTAACATCGATAGATATTTTTTGATATGTGTTGGAATTATTGAGATAGTGCTCAGAATAGGGGGAATTTGTATAACCCTCCTTGCCCGGCTCCTAAGGATTTTACATTGTGTCTGTATACAGGGTGTGCTCAGACTGTGCGACCTTGTCGGGGTGCTGGATCCATGCCGGGCGTCAGTAATGCAATGATGGGCGCCAGGAACCTTATTCATACAAACGGGAGCTTTATTAATCACTGTTGATAAGTGCTCAGTCACAGCATACACTATATACAGTACATATATATATATATAAAATGAATAGATGATACCGTTCTGTGGCTAACGAAATGCTTTTATTTGTGCGAGCTTTCGAGATACACTGATCTCTTCTTCCGGCGATGTTACAATGAATGAAGCAGGCAAGGGGTTTACTCAAAAAACAGTGCATATAGCAATGTTATCTGTGACTGAAACGTAACAACTACCCCCACCCACCCCCCCTGTGTAGTATGTGATTTATGACTTGAGGTGTTAAATAGTCCCTGAATGTTAGTGATGTAAGAGTGTGTGTGTGTGTGTGTGTGTGTGTGTGTATATATATATATATGTATGTACAGTATGTAAATATAAATTGGAGCCCAAGGTGTATACAGCACTTTACAAAAGGTGTATTTGGAGTGGCAGTGTATATCAATGGTGTGGGTAGGTGTGGAAATGTAAGAGGCAGTAGCATTACCAAAAGTGTGTGTAGATACTACTATGTGGTCCCTATTGGTATATAGGGATGTAATTAATCATTCATTTATATTTTTACACACACATTCTTTCATCACTAACATTCAGGGACTATTTAACATCTCAAGTCATAAATCGCATCTACACATGGGGGAGGGACAAAAAACATTCCAAGATGCACTGTTTTTAAGTTAAACCTTGCTCGCTTTATTCAATGTAACATCGCCGGAAGAAGAGATCAGTGTATCTCAAAAGCTCGCACAAATAAAAGCATTTCGTTAGCCACAGAACGGTATCGTCTATTCGTTTTTAATTTTATATATATACATATATATACACACATAAAAAGAAAAACAAGCAGCGCCTCGTGATTTACTGTAAATTAAAATCAATATATATATATGTTATAATAAATCTATTTTAAAAATTATATATAAAGAGATGCTTCATAAAGAAAGCATCACAGACCTACACATCAAAGAATAATTAAACATAAAATCAACAAAAAAAACAAAAAGTATATGTAAATGTAAATAATAAAAAACAGTCCTTTTTAGAATCCACTTAATGAAATATGCATCCAAGCTGGGGTGGGGGCTGCTTTCAAAAGGATGAACCAATCCAGACAAAATCTGCAACAAGGAGAACAGAAAGGGCTGTGCGCTTTCTGTTCTTCTTGTTACATATATACACATACATACATACATACATACATACATACATACACACACAGTCTCTGTTTGTACTGTCTGTATGCTCTCCCCTAGCTGGCCCAGTCTCAACTAAGGCTTGTTCCATGATGGGTTACCTGCACAATCCCTCTCCTGTATAGCAACGATAACGCTCAATCTTCTGGGGACCTCTGCCGGGCCATGTACTACACTCTCTGGCTGTCATCATATCCCTGTCTCAGGCGCTGAATGCCAACCCATGGGCCTTTGGTGCTGGAGTTAGCTAAGGACCCTCCAGTTGGGTTGATCCTACTGTGCCTCTGGGCTGCGACTTGGGAAGCCCAGTCTAGGCATAGGCTTCATCCATGAGCAACAAGAGAGTAGTATGGAGCCATTCCTATGGGTAGGGGATCCCTACACTGTAATAGACCCCTCTATACACTGAACCTATTTATACTATTCAGAGCGAGGCAACTCCACTATAACTCCTCCAGGAGCCTAAATTCCAGCAGTCAGAGTCTCTCTCTCTCAGTCTCTCTCTCTCTCTGTCTCTCTCTCTCTCTCTGTCTCTCTCTCTTTCTCTCAGTCTCTATCTCTCTCTCACTCTCTCAGTCTCTCTCTGTCTCTCTCTTTGTCTCTCTGTCTGTCTTTCTGTCTCTGTCTCTCTCTCTGTCTCTCTCTGTCTCTCTCTGTCTCTCTCTCTCTGTCTCTCTCTCTCTGTGTCTCTGTCTCTCTCTCTGTCTCTCTCTCTGTCTCTCTCTGTGTCTCTCTCTCTCAGTCTCTCTCTCGTCATGTGAAAAAGAAAGTACACCCTATTTGAATTCTATGGTTTTACATATCTGGACATAATAACAATCATCTGTTCCTTAGCAGGTCTTAAAATTAGATAAATACAATCTCAGATGAACAACAACACATGACATATTACACAGTGTCATGATTTATTTGACAAAAATAAAGCCAAAATGGAGAAGCCATGTGTGAAACACTAAGTACACCTTATGATTCAATAGTTTGTAGAACCACCTTTAGCAGCAATAACTTGAAAGAATCATTTTCTGTATAACTTTATCAGTCTCTCACATCGTTGTGGAGGAATTTTGGCCCACTCTTCTTTACAACGTTGCTTCAGTTCATTGAGGTTTGTGGGCATTTGTTTATGCACAGCTCTCTTAAGATCCAGCCACAGCATTTCAATCGGGTTGAGGTCTGGACTTTGACTGGGCCATTGCAACACCTTGATTCTTTTCTTTTTCAGCCATTCTGTTGTAGATTTGCTGGTATGCTTGGGATCATTGTCCTGTTGCATGACCCAATTTCGGCCAAACCGTAGCTGTCGGACAGATGGCCTCACATTTGACTCTAGAATACTTTGATATACAGAGGAGTTCATGGTCGACTCAATGACTGCAAGGTTCCCAGGTCCTGTGGCTGCAAAAACAAGCCCAAATCATCACCCCTCCACCACCGTGCTTGACAGTTGGTATGAGGTGTTTGTGCTGATACTGTATGTTGTATTTGGTTTTCACCATACGTGGGCGCTGTGCATTATGGCCAAACATCTCCACTTTGGTCTCGTCTGTCCAAAGGACATTGTTCGAAAAGTCTTGTGGTTTGTTCAGATGCAACTTTGCAAACCTAAGCTGTGCTGCCATGTTCTTTTTAGAGAGAAGAGGCTTTCTCCTGGCAACCCTTCCAAACAAACCATACTTGTTCAGTCTTTTTCTAATTGTACTCTCATGAACTTTAACATTTAACATGCTAACTGAGGCCTGTAGAGTCTGAGATGTAACTCTTTGGTATTTTTCAATTTCCCTGAGCATTGCACGGTCTGACCTTGGGGTGAATTTGCTGGGATGTCCACTCCTGGGAAGATTGGCAACTGTCTTGAATGTTTTCCACTTTTGAATAATCTTTCTCACTGTAGAATTATGGACTTTAAATTGTTTGAAAATGGCCTTATAGCCCTTCCCAGCTTGATGGCAGCAACAATTGCTTCTCTAAGATCATTGCTGATGTCTTGCCTCCTTGGCATTGTGTTAACACAGACCTGAATGCTCCAGACCAGCAAACTGCTAAAACTTCGGCTTTTATAGAGGTGGCCACACTTGCTGATGATCAATTAATCAGGGGCATTTGATTAGCAGCACCTGTCTGCTACATAGAATCTTAATTCCTATGGAAGCAGTAAGGGTGTACTTAGTTTTTCACACAAAGCTTCTCCATTTTGGCTTTATTTTGGTTAAATAAATAATGACACGGTGTAATATGTCATGTGTTGTTGTTAATCTGAGGTTGTATTTACCTAATTTTTAGACCTGCTAAGGAACAGATGATTGTTATTATGTCCTGATATGTATGAGGGTTTGTTGAAAGGGTGCTGGCGTGTTTTATGGGTTAAGCCTAGGGCGGGGTTTTTAAGACTGGGTGCGGTGGGGGGGGGGAAGGAACCGCGTTCGCTTGTAGGTAGCTATCTTTACCTTAACTCTTTCCCCCCTCTCCTGAATGACCCACGCTCTTTTTTTCCTTGTGTTTTTCCATTCTTAATTCCCTCACTTCCCAAGTGTCCAACCTCCTCTCAATCTCGAAATCTCGATCTCTCTCCATCATCTCTCATTCTCTCTCCTCTCAATCTCCTTTTTAGTCTTTTTCCCTCACAGGTTTAGATACCCCTCTAAGGCCCTCGTAATCCCAGAATGGGTAACATTTTCTATAATGATTGTAATATTGATCAGTGGCTTGAAGGGCCTTTCTGACATTTTTGAGTCTTTATATAAATATATTAGCATTGTGTAACAAAGATGGGCACTTTCACTTGCGTTTTGGTAAAAAAAAACAAAAAAACAATGTCTGTTTTGTATGTATTTTGGTTCGGCCATAATGGTTGCATTTATTTTTTGGATGGACAAACTCCATTTTTGCAAACAGAAAATTGGGATGCAATCTTTTAAAAACTTTTTTGCAAATGTTTTCTATTTTTTCTCGAAGTTCAATAAGTTTACTATAAAGAATGTTAAAGAAATGAATCAGAGGATGAGGTTCTCTTGGGTGTCGGCTCCAGTTTGGAAGTTCGGAATTCGAACCCACAAAAGTCCCCCTCCTTATTGGTGTGCTCCATTGTCTCTATCCCGCAGTGACCGTGTCCCCTTTCTTTGTCCCCTAATAACAATCACCTCATAGTCTCCCTTACCTGCAGGGAACAGTTTAGACCATGGCTCTTCAACTGGTGGCCGTTGGGCCAAATGCGGCCCGTGAAGGACCTTCATGTGACCTTCAGACTCTGTGCTCCTATTCATTTCATGTAAAGAATAGCCCCCAACACCTAAGCCTGGACAACATGATGGGCTGGGCGTTGGCTCATGTTGTATGTGTATGGGTGTTATGTGAGTGAGTGGGGGGGGAGGGGGCGTGTCAGCGGCAATTTATGGGCTCCTATGGAGGGGGAGGAGGGGCCCACCTACCAAGCAAGTAGGCCCACCTACCTTCCTATGTTACCATTGTTGTTTTGTGTGTTTTGTATTAATGTTTGATCATTTATTACAACAGCAAAAACGCAAACACAAATGAAAAGAAAATTCTGAAAGAGCAATGATGTTGGGGAGTGGGATTACAGTACGATATGTTTGTCACAGCTGGGGCGGTTGTTGATGGTTCAGACTGGGCTGATAAATATCAGGTCTGGGCATGTAGCCCAATTAGTAATCGGTGTTCTGCTGCCCTACATCAGAATAAGATTGTGGAACTCCTAATGTTTTCTAATCAGGCCCCTTTGGAGAACTACTGTAGTTGAAGAGCCTTGCTGGAACCATTGGTTTCTAACTCAAGTCCTCTAAAACCCCCATCAGGTCAGCTTTGAAGGATATCCCGGCTTCATCATAGGTGGCTCAATCAGAGGCTCAGTAGATTGAAGCAGGGACCGATTCAGCCACTCGTGCTGAAGCTGAGATATCCTTCAACCCTGATCTGTTGTGGGGTTCTTGAGGACTTGAGTTGGGAACCCCTGGTTTAGACGTATAAACATTCAATCCCGTTGCTCCCAGCGCTTCCGGCAACACGTTTCCACCTCCTCCTCCCCGCCACACGCGCACCGCAACTGTTTTCTGAATGTGATAGTGCACATTATTCTGCATGAGTTTGCTATGCAGACGCACGTTACAAACATCTGCTGGCATTTCTCAGCGGCTGCGGCTTAAATCAAACCCGGAAAGATATCGCCATGCAGTAACAAATTAAATACTACCATCCCCCGTTAATCAGCTACTCCGCTCCAGCCCCAGACTTTGGGGATAATTCATTAAACTGGTATAGTACCAATCAGGTTTCCATGGAATAATAACCCAATCAACACTATTGCAATTTAATAGTGAACCCCCCTCCCCCCCCCCCTTTTTGTTTTTAAATACAAAATGCACACGTGCATTATAGCCACTTGGAATTGCAATAAAACGACAGGTTTCATCATTTCACAACAGATGTAGGATCAAAATCCGAGGTGGAGAAATATACAATACACTGCATTGAAATTGTACAAAAGTGCTGGGGACGTGGTAGCCAACGCCAGTCCTCAAGGGCCACCAACAGGTCAGGTTTAAAGGATATCCCTACTTCAGCACAGGTGGCTCAGTCGAAGACTGTGCCACTGATTGAGCCACCTGTACTGAAGCAGGGATATCCTGAAAACCTGAGCTATTGGTGGCCCTTGAGGACTGAATGAATTTCGAAGTTTGTGTAGGTCAGATTTGAACCCGCGAAAGGTCCATCCTCATTACTCAATATCTCAATTCCGTTCCACCTCAACATCTCATATGGTCCAAACCATTGATATCCTCCTCAAAAATATATATTATAGAGCCTTGGGAAAATCCTCACTGGTGTCCATGAAGGTGAGAAATGGTTTTACGCAAATGAGACTGGAAATCTGAAGTGATATTCAGTCCTACTTTATAATGCCGCAGGTGGAGGTGGGTCTTGAACATGAAATAGTACTATATAGCTATCACATGATCCATAAAACGCTTCTTTCTTGTGGTTAAAAAAAACCCACAAGAAAACCTCTTTGTTAATATTCCTCCTTTTTGATAAGATCAATCAAATGTCAGACTGTGTGGTGTTATAGAAAAACATTGATTTTCAGACAATAAACCTCAATCTTTATTGTGTTTTTTTTTAAAGGTGGCGATGCTACAGGGAAAAGGAAGATTGAGTATCAAGTACTTGACTAAAGCCCTCTAACCTCAGATCCAACCTCTGGACAAAAGATATTGTTCGTTTTATCATCTCGACAACATAAGAGCTTCCTTTTTTTCTATGGCCACAAGCTTCTTTGAGAACTATTCTTGGATATACAAAGAGGAGGCATTTCAGATCTTTCAAGCGTAGAAAGATCAACATATATGACACATTTTCATAAGGGTCCAGAAGAAAGCATCAGAGCCTCCCCTAAAGTCAATGTGACATTGAAACTGCATGTGCAAAGAGGACCCATGAAGGATTTCCATGTTGGCGCCATCTAATATATCACAACCTTCAAATGAGTCTGACGACATTGGGCAGGTGAGATACCAACCCTGAGTATCTTGGGAGGACTAATTATGTTGGGTTCCCATCAGGGCCCTAAACTTGTCCAAAGAGGGTGTCTCATCCTGCCCTGTGCTTGGTTGTAGACAGTTGACGCCTTGTGAATTATCGTGCAATTTGAGTGTTGGTATCGAGAAGGATTTTGCGATGATGTATCTGTCCATGGTCCTGCAGTTTCATGTCCTCTGTGTAACGGTGTCCTCAGCGATGCAGCACGGACACTACGACGTGTGTAAGACGCTAACGAAGTCTGATGAGGAGATCATTTGGGAATATATGGCTTGTCAACCAGAATCCACCGACATGACAAAGTATCTGAAGGTAAAGCTGGATCCTCCTGACAGCACCTGTGGGGACCCTCCGGAAACCTTCTGTGCCATGGTAAGAGACCACGCCCAAACTGTATTCAAGGGGATCTATGTGTCAAGGCATCATTGGTGTTGAGTTGTCTCCTACAGAGGTATTCTCATCCTGTGTGTCTCAGAGACAATGCATCAGAGTATACTTTTATCATATTTGGGCCCCTGTGAGTTATGAGGAGAGGCTATATGGGGTAATAGGAGGAGTTATAGGGAACGATTATATGGGGTAAAAGAGGGCGTTATAGGGAGCAGCTATATCGGGTAATAGGTGGAGTTATGGGGAGCGCTTACACGGAGCAACAGGAGGAGTTATGGTGAGTGAGTATATGGAGCAGTAGCAGGAGTTATAGGGAGAGGCAATATGGGGTAGTAGGAGGAGTTATAGAAATGTGTTATATGGGGTAATTTGTGGAGGTATAGTAAGCGGTTATATGGAAAAACAGGAGGAGCTATAGGGAGAAGTTATATGGGGTAATAGGAGGAGTTATAGGGAGCGGTTATATGGGGTAATAGGAAAAGTTATAGGGAGGGGTTATATGGGGTATTTGGAAGAGCTATAAGGAGCAGTTATATGGGGTAATAGGAGGAGTTATAGAGGGTAGTTATATGGAGCAATGGAAAAAGTTAAAGGAAGCGGTTATATGGGGTAATAGGAGGAGTTATAGGGAGCGGTTATGTGCAGTAATAGGAGGAGTTATAGGGAGCGGTTATATGGGGTAATAGGAGGAGTTAGTGATAGGGAACGGTTATATGGGGTAATGGAGGAGTATAGGAGCGGTAGATTGGTTAATAGGAGGAGTTATAGGGAGTGTTATATGGGTAATAGGAGGAGTTATAGGAAGGTTATTAGGGTAATAGGAGGAGAGTAAAGGGAGGTTATATGGGGTGGTAATAGGGAGGAGTTATAGGGAGCGGTTATATGGGGTAATAGGAGGAGTTATAGGGAGCGGCTATATTGGTAATAGGAGGAGTTATATGGAGGGGTTATATGGGGTAATAGGAAGAGTTATAGGGAGGGGTTGTATGTATTATATGCAGCCTCCCCAGATTCACCTCCTTCGCAAATAACCTACTCCAGAATGAATAAATAATTGACAGTAGATAAATATCAATCTTGTGCTGAATCAGAGACCTGAGTAACAGAACCGGTGCGGTTTCACCCAAACACGGAACGGCTCTTAATACGGCACATGAGAGGGCACCTGAATCAGGCAGACGTTGTACAAACACGCAGGGATCATTTATTATTTACGCAGCATTATCCGCTTATCAGGACTGGTATATTCCCACGACAGCGCGGACACGTAGCGGATAAAGGATGTACGTTGTCACGGGGCTGTCAGTAACACCATGGATACCCTAACCTCTCTCCTGCCGAGTAACCGCTCACAGAATTACTAACAGGCTGAGTAGGAAGCAGGTCCCTGTCCCAAGGAACTTACAATCTAGAACAGGCGCAGCCAACTCCAGTCCTCAAGGGTCACCAACAGGGCAGGTTTTCAGGATCTCAGACTGAGACACTGAGCCATCTGTGCAGGGACAGATTGAGCCACCTGTGCTGAAGCAGGGAGGGACTGAGCCACCTGTGCTGAAGCTGGGATGTATTGAGCCACCTGTGCTGAAGCAGACATATCCTGAAAACCTGCCCCGTTGTTGGCTCTTGAGGACTGAAGTTGGCCGCCCTGCCCTACAAGAAGGGTTGTGGGGACACAAGAAATTGTGACTGTGAGTTTCTTGGGATCTTCTACTTTCAGCCCGCGGGAGTTATCTAAATGTGGGGACGCGGGATACAGGGAATTGTGTTCCACAGTGTGTGTGTGTGTGTGTGTGTGTGTGTGTAGTCCGATGTCAGATTATGAAGCACTCCCTATTGCTCGTATACTCATCCCTAACTGCCTCCTATAACTCCTCCCCATAACTGCTCCCATAACTCCTCCCCTAATGCCTCCTAATATACCGCTCCCTATAACTCATTTCCCCATAACTGCTCCTATAACTCTCCATATAACTCCTCCCCTAAGCTTCCTAGTATATGCCTCCCTATAACTCCCCCTAACTGCTCCATATAAACCGCTCCCTATACTCCTCCCCTAACTGACTCCTATAACTCTTCCTATAACTCCTCCCCTAATCTCCTATAACTTCTCCCTAAACTGATCCTATAACACTCTTCCTATAACTCCTCCCCTAAAACTGCATTCCTGATAATCTACCCCCCAATAAATCTGATCCATATACCTTTCGCTATAATAACTCCTCTCCCTAACTTCTCCCTATAACTCCTCCCCTAACTCTCTATACTCTCTTCCTATAACTCCTATAACTGCTACCCTATTATACTACCCTAACTGCTCCTACATAAACGGTACATTATCCCTATACAAATCCTCCCCTAACTGCTCCTATAACCTCTTCTTATAACTCCTCCTGCTAACTGACTCCCTATAACCTCTTCTATAACTTCCTCCCCTAACTGCTCCTATAGATCCTCCCACCCCTAACTGCTCCTATAACCTCTTCCATAACTCCTCCCCTAACTGCTCCCTAATCTATCCCCTAACTGCTCTCATAATCTCTTCCTATAACTCGCTCCTCTTGTCCTATAACTGCTCAGTATACTCAATGACTGCGCCTATAAATCCTCCCTATAACTCCTCTACGTATAACCTTCCTATAACTCCTCCCCTACTGCCTACACTCTACCCCATCCTAACTAGACCTATACCTTCCTATAAACTCCTCCCTAAATGCTCCTATAACTCCTCCCCAACGCTCCCTATAACCTCCCCTAACCTGCTCTATAACTGCTCCCATAACTCCTCCCTAATGCCTCCTATAACCCTCTTCCTAGAACTCCTCCTCCTAACTGCTCCTATAACGCTCCCTATAACTCTCCCCTAACTCTCCATTAAGCGTCCTATAACTCCTCCAGTAACTGCTCCTATAACTCTTCTAACCTCTTACTATAACATGCTCTCCTATAAACTCCTCACCTAACTTGCCCTCCTATAACACTCTCTTATAACTCTATACCTCCCCTAGCGTGCTCCCTATAACTCCTCCCTAAATGACTCCTATATCGTCTTCCTATAACTCCCCCCCTACTTGCTCCTACTAACTACTCCCCTAACTGCTCACTATAACTGCTCCCATAACTCCTCCTCTAACTGCTCCTCATATACAACTCCCCTAACTGCTCTCCTATAACTACGGTCCCTATAACATCCTCCCCTCTCCCATTACCGATTCCTATAACTCCCTCCCTAACTGCTACCGTAACTCCTCCCCTAATCTGCTCCTATAACCCCTCCTCCTCTAACGCTCCTATAACCTGTCTTCCTACTAACCGTCCTCCCCTAAATTGCATCCCCCTCATAATCCTCCGACTGCTCCTATAATCTCTTCCTATAACTCCTCCCCTAACTCCTCCATTAACCGATTCCTATAACTCCTCCCCTAACTGCTCCTATACCCGCCCCCTATAACCTCTCCCCTAACTCCTCCCCTAGCTGCTCCTATAACCGCTCCCTATAACTCCTGTAATGTACGACTCAGCCATTAATTCAGATGAATTATTCAGAAAACACTTTTAATTAAAACTCATTAAAAAATAATTCTCACTCAGACCCAAATTCCAAGTGTTATTATTTTCTAGTCCCAAATCTGCTGTATTACTAACACTACAAACTGAAACACAGTAAATTGCACCATTAACTGCAAGTTCACACTTAGTTAGAAAGGAGTCAATCTTTATGCAGTGGTAATAGATACAGGGGCAGCTCCGTTAGTGACTTAACAAGACATTAACTTAAATGAGCATCTCGTTAAGGGCTAACGAGGATCTTCAATGCTCGCTAACGATGCGTTAAGTGTGATCTCACAGCTAACGCGGGCCTTTATGCTACTGTATGTTATTTTAGGTTGTGGCTTCCAGCACATACTGTAGGGTAGCAGGACATTTTTTTGCCCTTGTCCAGGGTTCTGAAGTGGCCCTCTTTGGCTTCCTACAGTATATCGCCGTACCAATATAGGAAGCCAAAGTGAACACCATGGACTAGGCCAGGAGCGGACAACTCTAGTCCTCAAGGGCCACCAGCAGGCCATGAATTAGGGCTTCCCCTGCTTCAGCACAGAGGGCTCAATCAGTGTCTCAGTCAATGTGGCCAACTCCAGTCCTCCAGGGCCACAAACAGGTCAGGCGTTAAGGATATCCCTGCTTCAGCACAGGTGGCTCAATCAGTGGCTCAGTGGCCCTTGAGCACTGGAGTTGACCACCCCTGGACAAGGCCAAGACCTGTGCATCAACCCATTTGAAGCCCTTGTTACCATGAATGCCTGCATAATGCATACCCACAAGGCCAATATGGCTTACAAGGGGTTAACTCATTCTGTTGTATTAGCAAGGCAGATGCCAGGTATACATTGCATATTCAAATCTACACGCCCAACCCCTGTAAGCTCAAACCCAGACCCGCCTCGCCATATATATTTATGTCAAAAGGAGCGGTACTGGGGGGGTGACAATGTAGCCATGGGGATCGCGGGATCTCCGTTACACTCAGGGAAGCGAAAGTCCGTTACCTGATTTACCGGAGCTCTGTGGATCCACACCCCAAGACCTCCGGGTACGGGAAGAAAATAAAGTTTGGCATTGGCCGACTTCGGCTTAGGTAGTTTCAAATTCCCATCCTTTCTGCGCTAATCCATTTGAACGGGGAGGCTGTGACGTACGCCCTGCGTTGTTGCAAGCCGAGACGCCCCTGGTGCGTTCGCCGGACCCCCGGAGAGATGCCGCCATGTAACTCATCTGCCATATATCTTTCTCAGATAGAAAGGAATGGGAGTTTGACAGCGGAGACAGCTGGGTACTCAGTTCCCAGTAATGACACTGTTCGGTTTCAGAGATGAGAGGATTCATTGCTTGTGCTCCTGACACGTTGTCAGTCTGGATTATAATAGGAAATTTACCAGAGATAGGTGTCAGAATAAAACTGCAGGAGGAAGGGAATGTGATAAAGGCAGTAGTATACGTGTGATAAATATGTGATGTCTACATATAATATATGTAGACCTCTATCTTCCAGAACCAGCGCGTGCTCTATCTTCCAGAACCAGCGCATGCTCTATCTTCCAGAACCAGCACGTTCTCTAGCTTCCAGAACCAGCGCATGCTCTATCTTCCAGAACCAGCGCGTGCTAATGGGACATTTTATCCATATACTGGACAGTAATGAGCTATGTATGCATGTTTCTTTGCTCGATGTGAGTGCAAAAATTAATGTGCTTTTACCAGAATTATTAATACAGAAGTAAATACTACACTTCTTAGGATCCTCTGTCTTTCTCTTCTTCAGCCTGTTGTCAATAGCCCAATAAATTCCAAGATGCACAAAACCAAGAGGAGCCCAGCAGCTATAGTATTTCATGTTAAAGGCTCAGTACATTAAAAACAAAATAAACCAAGAATTGTACAGAAATGGGATAAGTCATTAGGTACTCTATGGTGATAGCTATACATATGCCACCTATATTTTAAATCCTTTAGGATAACAGTGATTACAATTTAAATCCCAGGTCAAAGACCATCGTAAATTGGCGAGGGTCTTGTAAAAGGTTCAGGACATTGTTTAGCAAACGACTAAAATGAATGGGTGTTATATTTTTTACTTGGATTTTTATTGCTGCCATAAACTAGAATGAATGGTTTTTAGTATTTAATGGTTTAGCCTTTTTGTTTTGTACATACTGCAGCACTAAAATCTACAATCTATTTTCTATGTAAACTAATCAGACCATGGAATTTGCTTTCAGGAAAGGTAGTAACTGGAAATTCAGTAAAGCTATTTAAGATGAAATTGGATATATTTATTGAGATAGAGGTATAACCTTTATTTTTCCGATGCTTTATTCACTAAGATAATCTTACGCAAAAATAACGTCCGTGATTCAGGGGGAGGGAGAAAGTCAAAAGCTCTATTTGGATGGGATGCCAGGAGTTAGGAACAATTTACATTATCTAGCGTTATTTGCTGCTGTTAACCGTAACTGAGCTAAGTGAGTATGGGATGACTACCATTTAGCTACAATGAGCTAATTTGCATGTCATTTACAATAATGGCCATGGCAAAAAAGGGAACTACGCCTGCTGAATACCTGTCTGGCGTACAGGAGGCCTAATCCTCCTCCACTGGGAGCCTGGGGTGATCACGTTCAGTATACAGTGCCTCCACCTGGGAAGGATCATAGCACTGCAGGATAACCCCACTTCAGGAACCAATGTAGTCAATGAATAAAGATACACACACGGTTATGACTACTTATCTTTACTAACACATATCTATAGCAACATAACAATACAGTCCCACATACAGTATAATAATAATAATAATAATAATAACTACGCTTGGCACCAATACCCCTGGTGTTCTCCCCCAATGAAAGTCAGTCCCACCCAAGTGTAGGGAGTAGTGCTACCACTGTGGACCGTTGATGCACTTTACCTCCCTGGGCACTCCAGTACTCCCGCTGAATTACACAAGAGATCCGTTTGATCCCACAACGAAGGTCTCCATGAAGCTGCAGCTGCTGATGCATCCGGTCCACCTCTGAGGGGGCTCAGCTGAAGTGTGTCCCTGTAATAGTCTATTGATGTACCGTTGGTCTTATCCCAAACTGCAGGCTGCGCACAACGCACGGCTCCTTTCACTAGCGCAGCAACACTCACTGTCTAATACTGAGGGAAGTGTTCCTATCTGGGGTCTTCCCTTTAGCAGCCACAAACTTAGAAGGGATAGGAGCCTATCTTGGGCCTTGAGGAATATCTATCCTAGTCTGGGAGCCACTGGCACCCGGACACTACCTTCCCCTTCTGTCTCCTGGCTCCTGTCTCCTGGCTCCAACTGTCAGACACTCTAATTGCTAGTCACTCTAACTGCCAGAACTCCTTCGTGGCAAACTGTGTATATCTCCTGCAGTAGATTCGGGGAGCCCTATTGGCTCTGGCTTCCCATGTGATCTGCTGGGAACTGTAGTCCCCTTGCAGAGCTTCTCCAATGGCCGCTGCAACTCGGCTGTATTGCGCCGGTGCTGGGACCACACTGCGCATGCGTGAAAGGCAAGATGGCTGCCGCCTGTGTTGCCGGATCACCCCAGAGCTCTGGCAGCACCCAACGGCCCTGCAGCCCACCCCCCCCCACCCTGCAGCACACCGGAGTGGCTCCTGCTGCAGCCGCAGCCCCCCAGCAGTGCTACCAGTACTTGGGCAACTTCCGCAGCCGTCCCCTACCCCCACGGGACCCAGAGGTGAGGGGACCTGGCTTCACTTAACTCAAAGACCAAGTACACATACATTGCATGGTATTATAATGTGCTCCATGCATAGTGTAAAACATATAATTGTATACATGGAGGAAAACTCCAAGATCCTGATATTCACTTTACTGTATTAGGTTATCACCTTAACAGGCTGAAAGGATGTGTTTGATTAACAGTGTAATGTTTTTTTCAATTCATGAATATAGTATTATAAGTAGCTGTATTCACAAAGTACACAAATGGATAGATTTAAACTTGCCTCATAAATGTAGAAGTATGGATGGGCGATTTAAAACCTAGTTAAGAAATCTTAAGGACAAAAGTACATCTTTTATCAGGAAGCCAAGAATGCACTAATATTATACAATTTGTCTTTTCTTGTTTCAACTCAAAAAATAACATATAAAAAACAAGCCATCATCTCCTCATTATTAATAGATGGGATACATATAATTGCTCTGCAATTAAACATACTGTAGAACAGAAGTTCAGAGCCCGGTGCTACAGAGTAAGTGGTGAGAGTATATAATAAGTTGTTTGAGTCAAGACAAGATAGTTGCATATATTGTTACATAGTTACATAGTAGATGAGGTTGAAAAAAGACGTAGGTCCATCAAGTTCAAACTATGCTAAATTTAGACAACAGATACTTTATCCTATATCTATACTTACTTATTGATCCAGAGGAAGGCAAACAAAAAACCCCATTTAAGAGGAAAAATTAATTCCTTCCTGACTCCAAGAATTGGCAATCGGATTAATCCCTGGATCAACATCCTTCCCATGTATACTTATTAGGTATATCCCTGTATACCTTTCCCATCTAAAAAGATGTCCAACCTTTTTTTGAACAAATCTATTGTATCTGACATTACAGTCTCCATGGGTAATGAATTCCACATTTTAACTGCCCTTACTGTAAAGAACCCTTTCCTTTGTTGCTGGTGAAATTTCCTTTTTTCCAACCTTAAGGGATGGCCCCGAGTCCTTTGTACTGCCCGTGGGATGAATAGTTCTTTTGAAAGCTCCTTGTATTGTCCCCGAATATATATGTATATAGTTATCATATCCCCTCTTAGACGCCTCTTTTCTAATGTAAATAAATCTAATTTAGCTAGCCTCTCCTCATAAGATAGAATGTCCATCCCCTTAATTAATTTGGTGGCTCTTCTCTGCACTCTCTCTAGTTCCATAATGTCTTTTCTTACGATTGGTGCCCAAAATTGTACTCCATACTCAAGGTGTGGTCTTACTAATGCTTTGTAAAGGGGCATCATTATGTTTACTTCCCTTCCATCCATTGCCCGTTTGATGCAAGATAAGATCTTGTTTGCGTTTGCAGCTACTGCATGACATTGGGCACTATTGCTAAGCCTGCTGTCTACAAGCACTCCTAAATCCTTCTCCATCAAGGATTTCCCCAATATATCTCCATTTAATTTGTAAGTCACCTTTTTATTCTTGCATCCCAAATGCATAACCTTACATTTATCTGTATTAAACCTCATTTGCCATTTACCTGCCCACATTTCCAGTCTCTCCAAGTCCTTCTGAAGAGAAATTACATCCTGATCTGATTCTATTACCTTACACAATTTAATATCATCTGCAAAGATGGAGACTTTGCTCTCGATCCCAACCTCAAGGTCATTAATAAACAAGTTAAAAAGCAGGGGTCCCAGTACCGATCCCTGAGGTGCTCCACTCATGATTTTAGCCCAACCTGAAAAAGTTCAATTTATGACAACACTCTGTTGTCTGTCCTTTAACCAGTTTTCAATCCAGGTGCATATAATATTACTGAGTCCAATTTTCTTTATTTTGTACACCAACCTCTTGTGTGAAACCGTATCAAAAGCCTTTGCAAAATCTAGGTATACCACATCAACTGCATTACCCTGGTCTAAATTCCTACTTACCTCCTCAAAGAAACAAATAAGGTTAGTTTGGCAATATCTAGCCTTCATAAATCCATGCTGACTATTACTAATAATTTTGTTTTCCATTAGGTATTCCTGAATATTATCCCGTATTAAACCTTCAAGTAGTTTCAATACTATTGAAGTCAGGCTTACAGGTCTGTAATTTCCCGGTTGTGATCTAGCTCCCTTTTTAAATATAGGCACCACATCTGCTTTACGCCAATCTTGTGGTACTGAGCTTCTGGAAATGGAGTCCTTGAATATTAAATATAATGGTTTTGCTATTACTGAGCTTAACTCCTTGAGAACTCTTGGATGTATGCCATCGGGGCCAGGTGCCTTATTTACTTTAATTTTTTCAAGTCGCTTATGAACTTCTTCCTCAGTTAACCAATTGCTCATTAATATGGAGGTTGTGGCTTCCTCCTGCGGCACTACTATTGAACTTGATTCTTCCCTTGTAAACACAGAGGCAAAGAATTTGTTTAATACCTCAGCTTTTTCCTTATCTCCAATAATCTGCCTACCCATCTCACACTGAAAGGGTCCTATATTTTATTTTCTCATGTTTTTGTTATTAAGGTACTTAAAGAACTTTTTAGAGTTGACCTTACTTTCTATTGCAATCCTTTTTTCATTATCCATTTTTGCTAATTTGTTTGCCCTTTTGCAATTTTTGTTGCATTCCTTATAATTCTGATACGATGTCTCCGTCCCTTCTGACTTAAATAATCTAAGCGCCTTCCTCTTCTTGTCCATTTCCTCCCCTACCTGTTTATTTAGCCACATTGGTTTTGATTTATTTATTTTATACTTATTACCCAAGGGTATACACTGATAAGTGTGCTTTTCTAACAATGTTTTAAAGACTGCCCATTTATCTTCTACATTGTTCCCTGCATAAACATCATCCCATTGTATTACTACTAGATTAGACCTCAGTTTATTAAAATCTGCCTTTCTAAAGTAGAAAGTCTTTGTTGAACTTAAGTAATCTGTTTTTTGATAATTTATTTCAAATGAGACCATGTTATGATCACTATTACCCAAATGTTCCAGGACTTGAATATTTGTTATTACTTCTACATTATTTGATATGACCAAATCCAGAACTGCCCCTCTCCTAGTTGGTTCCTCAATAATTTGGGTCATATAATTGTTTTTAAGCACCCCCAAAAAACTGTTTCCTTTTGTTGTAACGCTAATCTCATTGCCCCAGTCTATGTCTGGATAATTAAAATCCCCCATTATGCAAACATGACCCAGTTTTGATGCCTTCTCCATTTGCAAAAGTATTTTAGCTTCCTCAATCTCACAGATATTTGGTGGTTTATAGCATATTCCCACAAACATTTTCTTTATACTTTTACTTCCACTGCTAATTTCTATCCACAAAGTCTCTACATTTTCATCATTCCCTTCATAGACATCATCCCTTATAATAGGTTTAAGATCCGATTTAACATATAAACATACTCCACCTCCCCTTCTATTTGTTCGATCCTTCCGAAAAAGAGAATAACCCTCTAAATTAACTGTCCAGTCATGAGTTTCATCCCACCATGTTTCAGTAATGCCTATGATATCATACTGATCCCTGGCAGCTATTAATTCAAGCTCCCCCATTTTATCTGTCAGGCTTCTTGCATTAGCAAGCATACATTTAAGTTTTTTCAGCCTGTACTATTATCTTATCTGCTCCTTCCTTTCTGCTCCCACTTGGTTTAGTCTTTAAAAGTTTTCTAGTATTATCTGTATTTAATATGGGAGTCTCACTGCTTGTCAAACTTGCACTTGCCCCCATTCTACCTCCATACCACCTTGAATCCTCATCTATTCCATTTAGTTCATTATCTGTTTCATTCCCCTCCCCCTCCATCCTAGTTTAAAATCTCCTCCAAGCTTTTTAGCATTCTCCCCCCTATCACAGAAGATCCCTCTTCATTGAGGTGCAATCGTCTCTAGAATAAAGATGGCACCTCTAAGAAAAGGAGTCCCAGTGCTCTAAAAACCCAAACCCCTCCTTCCTGTACCACTTTCTTAGCCATGCATTAACCTCCTTGATCTCTGACTGTCTCCCTGCGGTAGCGCATGGCACTGGTAGTATTTCAGAAAATACTACCTTGGAGGTCCTTGCCTTAAGCTTTTGGCCTAGATCCCTGTAATCATTTTTTAGGACCCTCCATCTTCTCTAACTTTGTCATTGGTGCCAACGTGTACCAAGACCGCCGGGCTAATGTAAATAAATCTAATTTAGCTAGCCTCTCCTCATAAGTTAGAATGTCCATCCCCTTTATTAATTTGGTGGCTCTTCTCTGCACTCTCTCTAGTTCCATACTGTCTTTTCTTAGGATTGGTGCCCAAAATTGTACTCCATATTCAAGGTGTGGTCTTACTAATGCTTTGTAAAGGGGCATAATTATGTTTACTTCCCTTCCATCCATTGCCCGTTTGATGCAAGATAAGATCTTGTTTGCCTTTGCAGCTACTGCATGACATTGGGCACTATTGCTAAGCCTGCTGTCTACAAGCATTCCTAAATCCTTCTCCATCAAGGATTCCCCCAATATATCTCCATTTAATTTGTAAGTCGCCTTTTTATTCTTGTATCCCAAATGCATAACCTTACATTTATCTGTATTAAACCTCATCTGCCATTTACCTGCCCACGTTTCCATTCTCTCCAAGTCCTTCTGAAGAGAAATTACATCCTGCTCTGATTCTATTACCTTACACAATTTAGTATCATCGGCAAAGATGGAGACTTTGCTTTCGATCCCAACCTCAAGGTCATTAATAAACAAGTTAAAAAGCAGGGGTCCCAGTACCGATCCCTGAGGTACTCCACTCATGACTTTAGCCCAACCTGAAAAAGTTCCATTTATGACAACCCTCTGTTGTCTGTCCTTTAACCAGTTATCAATCCAGGTGCATATATTATTACTGAGTCCAACTTTCTTTATTTTGTACACCAACCTCTTGTGTGAAACCGTATTAAAAGCCTTTGCAAAATCTAAGTAGACCACATCAATGGCATTACCCTGGTCTAGATTCCTACTTACCTCCTCAAAGAAACAAATAAGGTTAGTTTGGCAAGATCTATCCTTCATAAATCCATGCTGACTATTACTAATAATTTTATTTTCCATTAGGTATTCCTGAATATTATTCCGTATTAAACCTTCAAGTAGTTTCCCTACTATTGAAGTCAGGCTTACAGGTCTGTAATTTCCCGGTTGTGATCTAGATCCCCTTTTAAATATAGGCACCACATCTGCTTTACGCCAATCTTGTGGTACTGAGCCTGTGGAAATGGAGTCCTTGAATATTAAATATAATGGTTTTGCTATTACTGAGCTTAACTCCTTGAGAACTCTTGGATGTATGCCATCGGGGCCAGGTGCCTTATTAACTTTAATTTTTTCAAGTCGCTTATGAACTTCTTCCTCAGTTAACCAATTGTTCATTAATATGGAGGTTGTGGCTTCCTCCTGCGGCACTACTATTGAACTTGATTCTTCCCTGGTAAACACAGAGGCAAAGAATTTGTTTAATACCTCAGCTTTTTCCTTATCTCCAATAATCTGCCTGCCCATCTCACACTGAAAGGGTCCTATATTTTCTTTTCTCATTTTTTTGTTATTAAGGTACTTAAAGAATTTTTTAGGGTTGACCTTACTTTCTATTGCAATCCTTTTTTCATTATCCATTTTTGCTAATTTGATTGCCCTTTTGCAATTTTTGTTACATTCCTTATAATTCTGATACGATGTCTCTGTCCCTTCTGACTTAAAGAATCTAAACGCCTTCCTCTTCTTGTCCATTTCCTCCCCTACCTGTTTATTTAGCCACATTGGTTTTGACTTATTTCTTTTATACTTATTACCCAAGGGTATACACTGATAAGTGTGCTTTTCTAACAATGTTTTAAAGACTGACCATTTATCTTCTACATTTTTCCCTGCAGAAACATCATCCCATTGTATTACTACTAGATTAGACCTCAGTTTATTAAAATCTGCCTTTCCAAAGTTGAAGGTCTTTGTTGAACCCAAGTAATCTGTTTTTTGATCATTTATTTCAAATGAGACCATGTTATGATCACTGTTACCCAAATGTTCCAGGACTTGAATATTTGATATTACTTTTACATTGTATGATATGACCAAATCCAGTATTACCCCTCTCCTGGTTGGTTCCTCAATAATTTGGGTCATATAATTGTCTTTAAGCACCCCCAAAAACCTGTTCCCTTTTGTTGTAATGCTAATCTCATTGCCCCAGTCTATGTCTGGATAATTAAAATCCCCCATTATGCAAACATGACCCAGTTTTGATGCCTTCTCCATTTGCAAAAGTATTTTAGCTTCCTCAATCTCACAGATATTTGGTGGTTTATAGCATATTCCCACAAACATTTTCTTTATACTTTTACCTCCACTGCTAATTTCTATCCACAAGGTCTCTAAATTTTCATCATTCCCTTCATAGACATCATCCCTTATAATAGGTTTTAGATCCGGTTTAACATATAAACATACTCCACCTCCCCTTCTATTTGTTCGATCCTCCCGAAAAAGAGAATAACCCTCTAAATTAAGTGTCCAGTCATGAGTTTCATCCCACCATGTTTCAGTAATGCCTATGATATCATACTGCTCCCTTGCAGCTATTAATTCAAGCTCCCCCATTTTATCTGTCAGGCTTCTTGCATTAGCAAGCATGCATTTCAGTTTTTTTTCAGCCTGTACTATTATCTTATCTGCTCCTTCCTTTCTGCGCCCACTTGGTTTAGACTTTAGAAATTTTCTAGTATTATCTGTATTTACTATGGGTGTCTCACTGCTTGTCAAACTTGCACTTGCTCCCATTCTACCTCCATACCACCTTGTATCCTCATCTATTCCATTTAATTCATTATCTGTTTCATTCCCCTCCCCCCTCCATCCTAGTTTAAAATCTCCTCCAACCTTTTTAGCATTCTCCACCCTAGCACAGAAGATCCCTCTTCCTTGAGGTGCAATCCGTCCCTAGAATATAGATGGCACCTCTCAGAAAAGGAGTCCCAGTGCTCTAAAAACCCAAACCCCTCCTTCCTGCACCACTTTCTTAGCCATGCATTAACCTCCCTGATCTCTGACTGTCTCCCGGCGGTAGCGCATGGCACAGGTAGTATTTCAGAAAATACTACCTTGGAGGTCCTTGCCTTAAGCTTTTGGCCTAGATCCCTGTAATCATTTTTTAGGACCCTCCATCTTACTCTAACTTTGTCATTGGTGCCAACGTGTACCAAGACCGCCGGGTCAATCCCAGCCCCCCCCAACAATCTGTCTACCCGATCCGCAATGTGCCGAACCTGAGCACCCGGGAGACAACAAACTGTTCGGTTCATGCGGTCCCGGCAACAGATTGCCCTATCTACCTTCCTAATAATGGAGTCCCCTACCACCACAATCTTTCTTTGTATCTGAGCATCCTGAGTCCCCACTGTGCTGGAGGAACTATTCCCCTGGCTGCTAGAGGAATTAGTCTCCCCCAGCCTTGCCATTTCTGCCCCAACATTCCCAATATCTTCACTCAGCACGGCAAATCCATTGGGATGTGTCAGCTCAGAAACGACCTGCCTCTCCCTATTGCCCCTGCTTCCCCTTCTAACTGTCACCCAGCTACCTACCTGCTCCTCACTAACACCAACCAAGCTACCTACCTGCTCCTCATTAACAGTGCCACCATCTGCACCACTAGTCGAAGCAAGGGCCTGCTCAGTGAGCTCTAATTCCCTTTCAAGATTGCCAATGTCCCTCAATATTGCAAGTTGCCTCTTCAGATCAGCAATCTCTGACTCTAAAGAGACCCCCCGCTCACACTTCTCACAGCGGTATGCTCCTTGGAATAGCTGCTCCAAGTGCACATACATGTGGCAAGATGTGCATTGAGTGGCATTTTCAATGTGTAGCAAGAAAGTGGATTTAACTGAAAATGTTCTTCTAAACACCAAATAAATTCCCTGTGGAACAGTCAGCGCGATTGAAACTTTTCTTCTCACTTTAAATAAATGTATTCCGTTCTGAAGGAGGCCGTTCCTTGGTTCTACTGTATATGATGCAATTCTATACAGTACATGCTAAATCAATCTCTCTCTCCCTCTCTCCATATCCCTCTCTCTCTCCCTCTCCCTCTCTCACTCTCCCTCATTTTACATATTAATTACACACACATAGACATATATATATATATATCCCATATTTATCACACAGATAAATATGTTATCACATTTATGTATATATGCATATCTTTAGTTATATAGCACCCACAGTGTACTCGGCGCTTTACAAAGACAACACAGTATGGGGAATTATATTAATACAATAAGCGCAGCAAAGTCAGCAAAGAGAAAAGGAAATCCCTGCCCCAGAGAGCTTACAATCTAAGTGATATTTTGGGAGAGTAACAGAGAGAGCAGGTGATGGAATAAGTGCAGTAGACGGCAGTGCCTGGCCTTGATGGTGGATAAGTGCCGTAGATGGCATGCCTGGCCCTGATGGTGGGCAGGTGCAGTAGATGGCAGAGCCTGGCCTTGATGGTGGGTAGATGCAGTAGATGGCAGAGCCTGGCCTTGATGGTGGGTAGATGCCGTAGATGGCATGCCTGGCCTTGATGGTGGGTAGGTGCAGTAGATAGCAGTGCCTGGCCTTGATGGTGGGTAGGTGCAGTAGATGGCACCTGTGGGTGGGACAGTGAGTGCAGTATATCGGATGCTTCTTTTAAGAGGTGAGTTTTAAGGTTGGTTGGTATTACATTAGATGAGTTAACACCATTAGTAATGAAAGAGGAGGCGTGGGCGAGAGCCGGTATGTGTATGGGCTGGGACCAGGATTAGGAGAGATATCCCATAAAGTATTACAAATGTACATATATTTGTAAAACACATATTTATCACACACACACAAAGCAAAAAAGGACAGGCATTCTGTAAGAGATGTGTGCAGAGGTACATTTAATAGAGACCGATTAGGGTGAAATTATATATTGGCTTTATTGAGCCTGTTCCTTTAACAAGGAAAAACATACAAAAACAAACAAAATAAAGGCCTACTCCACTTTAGAGAATAATTAAAACTTTACTCCAGCCCTTTCTAACTGGGTGGGTAGCTAAGCTAGTTACCACCCTAAACATACACATACCTGAAGACGAGAGCAGAACTCTCGAAAGCTTGTCCTACAGTATGACATAAATTGTTAGTTTAAATAAAAAAGGTATCATCTAATACTGAAGAACTCATTTATTCTGCACTATCGCCACTGGACTAACACACACACACACACACACACACACACACACACACACACACACACACACACACACACACACACCAGCTCACTTCCTCTCTCTCTTTCTCCCTATGCTGTGTTTCTGTGTCACCTTTATGCTGCGTCCCCCGTGCCGCAGCTCATGCTTGAGAGTGGCGACGTCACCAACTCTCCAAGCAGGAGCGTTCGGCTATCCGGCAACTTTTTTGGTAACCGTGAGCGGGAGGGCCGTGTCCGAGCAGTGACTGGCGCTGATTGCTGAGGAGGTCATGTAACCTTTCAGCGCGCCTCAAACACAATTCTATCTGTCTCGGCAAGCGCCTAGTGCCTGTGAGCGTACGTTCGTGCGAGGGCGTGCGCGCCCTGTGGGCGTGGCCGGACAGATTAAAATTGATTGTGCTGACTGCGCCAAGCGCCGTCAGCAGCAGTGTGGATGCAGCCTCAGGCTGCGGTCCCAGTAACTACTACAGCAAACGCCTCGGCGTACGCTGTGCGATCAAGCCCCGCCCCCGCAGTCAGGCCGGTCCCAGTCCCTACCTTGTCGCGCACCTTTCCCCAGCGGTGCGCGACACGTTTTCAGGCAGGCAGGGAAATTTGAGTTTGGCCTTCGCGACGGAGGCGTGGCCACGCCCCCGCCGGCGGTTCAGTCAATGAGGGCGAACCAGACGTCATGGCCACGCCCCCGCAAACCCACAGCCACGCCCCCTCCTGTCGCAAACCTTCCCTCTCCCCTCAGTCCGCCGATCGCCGTGTAGCGCTGTGCACGCGCCGCGTGCCACAGTGAAGACTGGGGACTCCCCCTTATAGCATTGTCTGCCACCAGGCTATGTGCATTATGATGTCACCAGATACATAGGGTTCCTGGTACAGCACCCAGTGGCTGACTTACTTCAGATACTCTATGGAGGCCATCGTTCTTAGCAGCCCCCCCCCCCCCCCCCACTTTGGGAAAGTTGTAGAGGATCCAAACCCTGACAGTCGCCTTATTTTGATACATAAAGTAATCCTTCCATGTTTGGTTGTTCTAGGTATTATACAGTACAGTATATTGGGCGTGCGTAGTGAGACTCACAGACAAACATTCTGAAATATATATATCACACACATAGATCTCTATATAAATATGCCATGTTTATCACACACAGAATATATATATATAATACTGAGTTAAGTTATGGTGAGTAAAAAAAGTGACAAAAACCCTCCACAGGAAAGCATGCAGCAAGCTTAAGCCTATAGGGAACCATGTAAAAAATGGTTATTGAGGCAAAAAGTGACATTGTGTGCTCATTTGCATGTCATTTCCCAGAATCCCTTGCTGCAGTGGAAGTGCTGTATGCTGGGTGATAATGGGGAAAGGCGGGGTTGCAGACCTGCCTAAGACATGCAGATGAGCATACAGTTATATTTGCATATATATATATATTCTATGTTTCTGTTCTCTAAGTAGATAAAGAGATTAGACGCATATGGTCCTACTCAGCATTGTTTTATAGCACAGTACGCTCATTTTCATCAGAGAGAGGGGGATCTTCTTCGTACCTGTACTGGGAATGAGAACACGGCCAGATTGCAATGATCTCCTGCCTGGGCTTTGAAAACTAGCTGATAATCGGAAGTCAATTCCTGGAGCTGCTGATGGCAGGAGAAATGTATATCCCTAAGTGCTACTATGTATTTCCTAGCCAATCAACACTAAATTAAGAAGCTGGGGGATATTAATATGGCCACTGCACCTGTCAATATATTATGATTCCAGCACAGCAAAGGTTACTGCAGAAATGGGCAATAATTAATGGTAATCTGGTATTCTCGGTATAATATTTCAGCCCTATTTACTGCACTGCGGAACGCATTGGCGCATTGTAAATAAATGATCATTATAGTAATATTTCCATTAATTATTTGTATAGTAGACGCGTGTGATGGTGAAATGGAAGGAAAACATCGGGTCTGTTGGCTGGGACGAATTTCTCGTTTACTTTCTGCCTGCCTCGGCGTAATAAGGATGATGTCTTTTAATGAAGGTTCTTGTATCCGACGCAGATGGATGGGCTGGAAAGGGTTAGGGCGGAGATTTTTGTGCTAAGGAAAGAGGAGAACAGGAGTCGGGAATATAATGTAGACAAAAATGTGTCCATAGCAATGGGTAATGAATATGCATGGAAAATACAACATATAATCTAGTGTTATTGTGTCTGTTCCTACTAGGGGCAAAGTGTACTAATGGCAGTGACATGGTTAAGGGGTCAGTCCCTCCTAGGGGCAAAGTGTACTAATGGCAGTGAC
>WSYH01003375.1:0-24007 GCA_036426205.1 Ascaphus truei
GCCGCGCGTGTTTAGTACATTACATTCCGTGCGTTTTCAGTACATTACAGTCCGTGCGTTTCAGTACATTACTGTCCGGCGTTCAGTACTTATCCGTGCCGTGCGTTTCTAGTTACATACAGTGCCGTGCGTTTTCAGTACATTATCACGCGGCCGTGCGTTTCAGTGACATTACAGTGTCCGTGGTTCTCGTACATTACAGTGCCTTGCGTTCCATGCATTAGCGTGCCGTGCGTTTCAGTACGATTACAGTGCCGTGCTTTTCATGTACATTACGGTGCCGTGCGTTTCCAGTACATTAACAGGCCGTGCGTTTTCAGTACACTTAACAGTGCCGTGTCTAGTTTCGGCTCGAAGTACATACAGTGCCGTGCGTTTCATCAAGTACATTAGCAGTGCCGTGCGTTTCAGTACATTAGCATGCCGTGCTTTCAGACATTACAGTCCGTGCGTTCAGTAATCGTGCCGGTTCAGTGAATTCATGCGTGCGTTTCGATACATTACAGTGCCGGCGTATTCAGTACTATTGGCGTAGCATCAGTGGCCGTGCGTTTCATACATGTACTTGCCGTGCGTTTCCTAGTACATACAGTTCCGTGCGTTTCAGTACATTACAGTGGCCGTGCGTTTCAGTACATTACAGTGCGTCGTCGTTTCAGTAACTTACAGTTCCAGTGGCGTTTCAATACATTACCACGTGGCCGTGCGTTTCATACTCGTAGCGTCAATTACAGTGCCGTACGTTCAGTACATTATCAGTGCCATGCGTTTCCATGCATTAAATGCCGTTCGTTTCACATGTACATATCAGTGCCGTGCGTTTCAGTAGCATTAAAGTGCCCGTGCATTACAGTGGCCGTGCGGTTCAGTACATTACGATGCCGTGCGTTTTCAGTACATTACAGTGACGTAGCGTTTCCATGCATGACAGTGCGTGCGTTTTCAGTAGCATTACATGACGTGCGTTTTCCGTTACATTACATGTGAACGTGCGTTTCGTACATTACAGTGCCGTGCGTTTCAGTAACTTACAGTGCCGTGCGTTTAGTACATTACAGTGCCGTGCGTTTCAGTAACATTACAGTGCCGTGCGTTTCAGTACATTACAGTGGCCATGCGTTTTCATGCATTACAGTGCCGTGCGGTTCAGTACATTACGTGGCCGTGTCGTTCATACAATTACAGTGACCATGCGTTTCCATGGTCATTACAGTGCCGTCTGTCAGTAATACAATTCCACGTGCGTTTTCATACATTACAGTTGCCATGGGCGTTTCAATACATTCAGTGTACAGTGCCGTGCGTGTTCATATACAGTACAGTGCCGTGCGTTCCAGTACTTACATTCCCCGTGCGTTTCAGTACATTACAATGCCGTGCGTTTCAGTACATACAGTGCCGTGCGTTTCATTACATTACAGTGCCGGTGCGTTTCCAGTACATTACAGTGCCGTGCGTTTCGTACCTTACAGTTGCCGTGGCGTTTCAGTACTTCGTGCTGGCGTTTCGTACATTACAGTGCCGTGCGTTTTCAATGCATTAACATGCCGTGCTTTCATGGACTTACAGTCGTGCGTTTCAGTACTTACCAGCCGTGTGTTTCAGTACAGCGCTGTATCAAGTACATCGCGCCGTGCGTTTCAGTACATTACATTGCGTTACAGCGGTGCGTTCAGTACATATACAGTGCCGTAGTAACAGGTCGTTCAGTACATTAAACAGTGCCGTGCGGTTATCAGCGTCGTCTTACATGTACTTTCGACTTACAGTGCCGAGCGTTTCATACATTACAGTGCCGTGCATTACGTGCCGTTTCGCATTCAGTCCGGCGTATCATTACAGTGCGTTCTACGTGCGTCGTTCAGTACATTACCGTGCCGTGCATTACATGCTTGCTTGTCACATTACGCTGCGTTTCAGTCCTTACAGTGCCGTGGCATTCATCCATAGTGCCGTGCGTTTCAGTACATCTAACAGTGGGCCGTGCGTTTCAGATACATTACAGTGCCGTGCATTACAGTGCCGTGCAGTTTCAGTAGCACTTGCGTAATTCAGTACATTACAGTGCGCGTGCTTTCAGACATTACAGTGCCTGTGCTTACGGTGCGTTCAGTACATTACAAGTGGCCGTAATCCGTACATCAATTCGGTGCATGTACAGTGCCGTGCGTTTCATAATACATCCTGCGTTAGCATTACAGTGCCGTGCGTTTCATAGCTTACGTGCCGTGCGTTTCATACATGTACAATTACCAGTGCCGTGCGTTTCCAGTCATTACAGTCCGTGCGTTTCATCATTTACAGTGCCGTGCGTTTCAGTAACTTACAGATGCCGTGCGTTTCCATGCATTACAGTGCCGTGCGTTTTCAGGACATACGTGCCGTGCGTTTCAGTACATTACAGTGCCGTGCGTTTCCATGTACATTACAGTGCCGTCGTTTCAGTACATTAACAGTGCGCGTGCGTTTTCAGTATAGTCGTCGTTTCAGCATTAGCATCCGTCAAACGTGCCGTGCGTTTCAGTACATTACCAAGTGCCGGTCGTTTCAGTACATTACAGTGCCGTGCGTTTCAGTACATTACAGTGCCGTGCTTTCATGACATTACAGTGCCGGCCGTTTCATGTACATTACATTCATGCCGTGCGTTTCAGTACTTAACAGGGCCGTGCGTTTCCTGATAGACTCTCTTCAGTACTTACAGTGCCGTGCGTTTCAGTACATTACAGTACACAGTTGCGTTTCATAATCATTCAGTGCCGTCGTTTCTCTCGTGCCTGCGTTCAGTACATTACAGTGCCGTGCGTTTCAGTACTTACATGCCGTCGTTCAGTCTAATTGTCCATGCATTACAGTGCCGTGCGTTTAGTACTTACAAGTGCCGTGCGTTCGTACATTACAGTGCCGTCGTTTCAGTAACCATTACAGTGCCCGTCTTTCCATGCTTACAGTGCCGTGCGTTTCGTATGATTGTTGTTAGCATTACAGTGCCGTACGTTCAGTAACATTACAGTGACCGTGCGTTTCTGCATTCGGCGGGTCATACTACAGTGCCGTGCGTTTCAGTACATTACGTGCCGTCGTTTCAGTACATAGGAAGAGGTGCCGGGGCGTTTCATGATCCCGTGCTGACGTTAGATTACATTAGGAGGCGAGCGTTAGGAAGAGGATCAGGCCTGGAGTATTGAGTCAGTAAAAATGACTACAGTGAGGGGTGGGTCGGTGGGATGCAGGGGTATAAGTAGGAAGGGGGACTTACAGTGCGTGCGTTTCATACATTACCGTGCCGATGCGTTCCAGTCATTACGTGCCGTGCGTTTCAAATCGTCTTCAGTCTACAGTCGTCGTTCCAGTACCGTGTCGTCGTCCAGTACATTACAGTGCCGCGTGCTTTCCATGTACTTACCAGTGCCGTGCGTTTCAGTACATTACAGACGTGCCGTGCGTTTCAGGTACCTATGACAGTGCCGGTGCGCTTTCAGTACATTACAGTGCCGTGTCGTTTCCAGTAGCATTACAGTGCCGTGCGTTTCAGTACATTACAGTGCCGGCGTTTCAGTACAGTCAGTGCCTCGTTTCAGTACATTACAGTGACCGTCGTTCAGTAGCTTGCAGTGCCGTTCGTTTCACATACAGTACAGTGCCGTGCGTTTCAGTACATTACAGTGCGGCGTTTCATACTTACAGTGCCGTGCTCAGTACATTTACGTGCCGTTTAACATTACAGTGCCGTGCAGTTTCAGTACATTACAACGTGTCCGTGCGTTTCATCAGTTACAGTTACAGTGCCGTGCGTTTCAGTAGATTCAGTGCCGTACGTTTCAGTCCTTACAGTGCGCGGTTTCAGTACATTACAGTGCCGCTTGTTGCAGTACTTAGCAACAGTGCCGGCGTTTCAGTCAGTCATACATACAGTGCCGCGCGTTCAGTACATTACAGTGCCGTGCGTTTCAGTACATTAGCAGTGCCTTGCGTTTCAGTTTACCCCAGCAGTGCCGTGCGTTTCAGTACTTACAGTGCCGTGCCGTTTCATGCGTATCAGTGCCTGCGTTTCAGTATACATTACAGTGCCAGTGCGTTTTCAGTACATACATACAGTGCCGTGCGTTTCAGTACATTACAGTGCCGTGCGTTCAGTACATTACAGCCGTGCGTTTCAGTAGCATTACAGTGCGCCGTGCGTTTCAGTACATTACAGTGCCGTCGTTCAGTACATTACAGTGCCGTCGTTTCAGTCACAATTACTTGCCGTGCGTTTTAGCATTACGTGCCGTGCGTTTCTACATTACAGTCGTGCATCAGTGCTGTGTTCAGTGACGTGATTACAGTGCCCGTGCGTTTCAGTACATTAGTCAGTGCCGTGCGTTTTCAGTACATTCAGTGCTGCGTTTCAGTTACATTACAGTGCGTGTCTGTTTCCATGCATTACAGTGCCGTGTCGTTTCAGTACATTACAGTGGCAGTGCGTTTCAGTACATTACAGTGCCGTGCGTTTCAGTACATTACAGTGCCGTTCGTTTCAGCTACATTACAGTGCCGTCGTTTCATAGTACATTACACGGGCCGTGCGTTTTACAGTATCCTACAGTGCCGTGCGTTTCAGTACACTTACAGTGCCAGTGCGTTTCCATGCATTACAGTGCCGTGGCGTTTCAGTAGACATTACAGTTTTCAGTGCGTTTCAGTACATTACAGTCCGTGCGTTTCAGTACATTACAGGCCGTCGTTCAGTACTTAAGTGCGTGCGTTTCATGTAATTACAGTGCCGTGCGTTTCAGTACATTACGTGCCTGCGTTTCAGCATACAGTGCCGTGCGTTTCAGTACATTACAGTGCCGTGCGTTCAGTACATACAGTGCGTTGCGTTTTCAGTACATACTGGGCCGTGCGTTTCAGTACATTACAGGCCGTGCGTTTCAGTGCATTACAGTGCCGTGCGTTTTCCATGCATTACAGTGCCGTGCGTTTTCAGTACATTACAGTGCCGTGCGTTTCAGTACATACAGTGCGTGCCGTGGCGTAATTTCAGTACATTACACAGCTGCCGTGCGTTTCAGTACATTACAGTGCCGTGCGTTTCAGTACATTACAGTTGCCGTGCGTTTCAGCATGCAGTACATTACAGTGCCGTCGTTTCAGTACATTACAGTTCGCGTCGTACATTGTGCCTGCGTTTCAGTACATTACAGTGCAGTGCGTTCCATCATTACATTGCAGTGTCGTTTCAGTACTATTAACAGTGCCGTCGTTTCAGTCATTACAGTGGTGGCCGTGCATTATCAGTGCCTGCGTTTCAGTAGCATTACAGTGCCGTGCGTTTCAGTACATTACCAGTGACGTGTCGTTTCACCAGGACAGTGTTCAGTCTACAGGCGTGCTTAGTCACGTGATCATTACAGTGCCGTGCGTTTTCAGTCACATTACAGTGCCGTGCGTCATACATAGCAGTGCCTGCTGTTTCCATGGGCATACAGGGCGTGCGTTTCAGTACATTACAGTGCCGTTTTGCAGTACATTACATTACAAAGTGCCGCGCGTGTCAGTACATTACAGTGCCGCGCGTGTCAGTACATTACAGCGCCGCGCGTTTCAGTACATTACAGTGCCGTGCGTTTCAGTACATTACAGTGCCGTGCGTTTCAGTACATTACAGTGCCGTGCGTTTCAGTACATTACAGTGCCGTGCGTTTCAGTACATTACAGTGCCGTGCGTTTCAGTACATTACAGTGCCGTGCGTTTCAGTACATTACAGTGTGAAGGGGTTAATAACAACGCAACCAAGGATTTGCCCCAAACTCATTTTTTATCGGACGTGCTAATTTTTTTCAGCCCGGCGCGAAAGCTCGGAGCTTAGTGCATAGCCCCCAGAGAGAGAGGAAAGCGCAGAGAACGCCCATAGTGTCATTCAATTTATTAAAAACCACATTCAACTCACATTTGGTAAGATATAAAAAGGTATTCACACTCTTTGGGGGAAGTGTGGCACCCGCCGTGGTAAAGCTGCTTGTCCGATAATGTCTTATTTCTCCTGCTTGCCTGTTTGAGATGTGACCGCCGGTGTAAGTGCAGCCGCCTTGTGATCCACCTTTCAGACCGTCTCCAAATGGGTGCAGGCATCGGGTGGAGTGTAAGAACGCTGCCAGCACCCACTTGGAGATGGTCTGAAAGTTGTATCACAAGGTGACTGCACTTACTCCAGCGGTCGCGTCTCAAACAGGCAAGCAGGAGAATTAGAAGGACATTATCGGACAAGTAGCTTTGCGATAGTGTGTGCCATACAGTACTTCCCTAAAAGAGCGTGAATACCTTTTTATATTTTACCAAATGTGAGTTGAATGTCTACCTGTGTTTTTTAAATGTTTTTAATCAATTGAGTTACACTATGGGCATTCTCCCCCCGTTTTCCTCTCTCTTTGTTTTTGCATAAAATAAGAAGTACTGTAGGTGAAAAAAAACAATGTAATCTCTAGGAGAGCAGTAGGGGAGACAAGGCAGATGTCTGCAAGATCTGAAAGAACTAACTTGCAGGGTTGACCATGAGGGAAACAGGTTAAGATTAAACCAAGTGGTACAGAGAAAGGGACAAACCAAAACCCTAGGGACCAGGGATAAAGACAGCACAATGTTAATATTCAAGCTTATCCACTAAAGAGATTAACGGAACATTGCCCCAGCTTTACACATTTAAATAGTGTTGAGTTAATTTTTATGGCCGATAGTGATAATAATATGCATATCCACTAAGGACTGTTAGGGTTAATGTGCGGATTTCACATTATGTTAGTTAAGTCATACCTGAACTTGGCATTACTCACATCCAGACCCAAAGTGCTTTGGTGATGGTGGTTTTAATTCATTTAGTCGATCCCAGATGCATAATTGTTTACTTAACACTTTTAACTTACTATCACACCAACCCCAAAACATTTTTAAGGTAGATGCAATGGTTTAAATACTTCCTGCAACACACAGAGATGATAGGTGGGTGGGAATGGCTCCATCTTGGTCTAAGATACAGTCTACCTTTTCTGAGTTCTGACTTTTCCGAGTCAGATTAACAGTGAGGCGCTGCTGTGCGGAGCTCCATCTGTATTTTTATATATTCAAGCTTCTCTTGTTGGACATGTACTTACAGTAACAAAATCATCTTCCTACTTCTGTGGACGTATTGTCACCCAGCATGAGCCTGTCCTAACTACGTTTCAGTACTTACAGTATGTACAAGGTGGGGAGGTGTAATGACAAGTCAGCTAATTCTGCTTTTGTCATTTCATATAACTCATCCAAAAACAGACACATGGAAATATTCTCCGAATTGAAGTAAAGATTCTATTGAAAAAATTCCATTAGCCCTCTTAGTTTTGGAGGATTGCAGATATTTGATAAAATCAGGGTTCATCCCAAATGTTGATGTACTTTTTTGAGGTCTCTATAGGCCCTTCTTTATCTTCAAGTCTTTGGGATCAAAGAAATTATTTTAGAATTCTCAAGTGGTCCTATACTACAGAAAGGCTCATGTTACAGAATAAGAGGTAGCACAACCTATAAAATATACACCAGAAGTACTGAATTATTTATTACTGAGGTCCACTTTACATCAACTTAAATAGATATGATCCAGACATTCAGACACACAGAGCACCCTATCCCACCAGTTCAGTTGGACGCTGTGGAGCAGGGGAAGAAGAGAAAACTTCCCAAGAGCCTTCTTTGAGTTGCAGAGGAACTCCACACATGGACCTGGCTCTATCATTTCAGTAGCCCTGGTATACATGTGTAGCCCTCCATAACCAGCTCTAAAGGAGATTACATCATATAGACTATGTACAGCACATTGGCAGTACTCAGTCTCATACCTTTTCAGGGTGCTGGGTAGGTGTAGGCTGGGCATAAATATCAGATGGAAAAAGGATGGGACCCAAGAACTTTTATAAAGCATTCTTCTTCCACACCTACAGATGCAGCGGCCATTATTTTAAGAAATCACGGCGCCGTTTTCGTGTGCGCTGCTGTACTCCACGCGGCATTAACGCGGCCAATCGCCCCAGACACTCGTGTTTATCGTGCTTTGTTTGAATTTCATTGATTGTGTGCAATTAAATGCAATGCAATTAATGAATTGTAATGTGTACGGTACTGTGCTGCTGTGCTACTGTGTCAATTTCAGGTGTTTAAAAGCCACAACACTAAAATGCTATTTTATGCACTCGCCTGCACTTGTGTCTTAAGGCGGTACCGTTGGAAGCAATCCCGCGCCATGACATGGTATTCCGAGGTATACACTGCGTAATTTGTTAAAATATTGGCCTCTGCATCTGTAGTTGATCAGGAATGCACAAGGACCTTCCGGTTGGGCCGGTCCAAACATTCTCCTGCGTTACTATGCCAAGAACTCCTTACTAAAAGCATGCTTCCTCCTGTTCAATAGTGAGAACAATCTTAGATCATTACTCTACTGGCGATTACTTAAAGGGCATGTTCCTAACTGAAAACAACAAATGGTGACAGGACACTTCTCAATACAAATAACTGTACACACAAACCTATTTATAGGACTCACAGTGAGGTCCCCAGTGAGAACTCTGAAGAACCTGTTTCTGGAATATTGGGTGGAGCTATATATACCCTCTATCTTCCTATAGTGACATCACTGGTCACAAGACATACTAGGGAGGGGCAATCCCATCTGCATCCTACGTCACATGATGGGGAGAGGAGTAACCTGAGCCCACACAGTGAACCCATTAATGCTGTTAACCCCTGTGACAGGGGGAGGAAGGGGTTAAACTGATTTGCTATGCATTACTGTGTTTGCCCTGTCCCAGATGGTTTTGTCCCCCATTGGCAAGCCATTCCCTGCTTGCTATATTAAAAGTCAAAATGCATTGCGGTATAGAAGCCAGCATTTCAATTCGAAATGTTAACTCTAGAACGAAAGCACCCAGAAACCTGATTTTTGAGGTGCTACACTGGCGACACACTTTATTCGAGCTCGGCTAGTCCCACGAATTCGGGTATACCCGGGTGTATTGAGGTTTGTGACTGTTTTCTGCCCGAGTGCATTGAGGTATTTTCAAGGCAGGGATTGAAGCATTTTATTCCCGTTGGCTGCAATACTGCACAGTATATATATATATACTGCATTACTATTCATAAATGTATGCCATCTGGTAGACATGCGAAGCATTGCAGCCTATTAAATCCTAATCATTATCATTTAACAGATCAGCCGCCCGTCAGCCAGGCATGAACCCAGGCTGGGAAGGCAAACGCAACGGGGCTTGTCAGAGGTGAGGAGCGGCGCATTCCAGGTATCTGCCAGGTACATACTGGGTATTTGCTCGAATAAAGTGTGTCGGTGCAGTAGTACAGTAAGACACCACATGCACATACATCTAATTTGTACAGTTGTGACACGAATAGAACATGGTATTTTAATAAAGTGTGTATAAACTGCAGATCTTAAATGTAAGGCAGGATGTATGTTGGTAAGACGGAAAGGAATTCCTAGGACATACAGCTGTGAGATGGGTGAATGAACTGGGGGTATTTTTATGACTGAGCCTCAAAGGAGTCCCACTGATTTAGAGTTCCCCTGTCTAAAAGAGTGTCAGTCATAAAAAGACCCAGAAGACCCACAGTATATACAAAACTGGCATACTGATGCACAACAGACACCAGGCTAGTGACATCTCTGGGTCAAAAATCAGACTCAGCGGCGCCAAAGTATAGGTGTATCCCAGGTATGCTAAGTGGCATGGGTGTCAACCTGACCCATGTGCCCTGCCCACTGGACAGCCCTTTTGACCGGTCTTATGAACTATGGGCAACCTTACTATTGGTGGGTTAAATTGTTCCCACAAGGGGGATTGGATCCACATGTTAAAGATAGCTTTGGCCAGTCTGTAACCGTGGCTCCCCAGGTATCCCCAGTGTGATTCCTGAATTTTGATCCATGATGTAAAGATGCAAGACTTTGTTCCAGCACAGCGGCAACTGGTCCTGGAGTGAAGGGGTTAATAACAACGCAACCAAGGATTTGCCCCAAACTTCGCAATTCGTTAGCCCTGGTGACTCTGAAATGAATTCTAACGAAGTTCCACGAAATACTTTGAGGTGGCTGAGATATCAGATTGGCAACTTGTGATCTGGCCACAGAACCTTTAAACCAAGGCTGCATTTCTTGCACTTGCAAGCAAAGGACAATTTATTTTGTTTCAAGGACAATTTATTTAATTCCCTTATCCCAGTAAGTGTTGTTTTAAGTGTATTCTGCAGATGTCGTGTATTTGTCTATTAAGGAAATAAATCACAATTTATTTTGCAACTTGTTCTGTTCAATCAAGTACCCAGAAATATAAATGTGTTGATAAAGTTGGTGTCCATCGTGACAACCCCTTAACTGAAATAGTAGTCCTCTAAGGGGGGCTACACATGTATTACAATTCCTAGTAACAAATCTATGGAGGCAGCTTATGTATTAGCTTACATTTTTACAGCATATTTAAAAGAGTCTTATTGTATAAACAAAGGAAAAAACCCATAAAGAAAATGTAGCCTCCTATCTTGTGGCCAAGGGACCACAGCCGGTGTAGGGCGTTTATACTAGGCAACCAGTAATGCAGGTGTTTCTAACAGGTTATGTTCCACTCTCATGCGGTCCTGCTGGGCATGGACTAGTGAGCATAAAGAGAACTACAGCAGATATTGGGGGCACCGGGGATTTCAAAAACAAACAAAAAAACTTTTATTGAACAGTCTTTAGGTAACACCAAACAGCGAGTTATTCAACACAGGCAACTTAAAGGATAAATTAACTTCTCCCTCTGTTATTCCCTGGGTTTGAAACCAGAGGGAGCACTTGTCTTCTCTCAGATGGTCAGGAAACAATGAGATTATGGATGTTGGTACTGCATATTGAGATACCTCTTTGACATTCCCACATTGTTCCCAAACTCCTCCAGCGGGGTATTCTGACCCCATACTGACTTGTAACAATGTCCCGTCTCTCTCAGTTCTGGCAGTATGGCGAGTGGGTGGACATTGTTGTGGATGACAGGCTGCCTACGAAAAACGGGAACTTGGTGTTTGTGCACTCAGCAGAAGGTGATGAGTTCTGGAGCGCGCTGCTGGAAAAAGCCTACGCCAAGTAAGTACCATGATCCTGCTATAAACTCGAGAGAATTGTGCAAAACAGACGACGTAATACAGGGTGAAATTATGCTTTGTTGATGTAAAGGTCCACAGCAAACAGACAGGGGACATAGAATATGTGCTCTACAATCTCAAGAAGAAACCAACCTATACTTACAGTATATTAAGAATAAGGGGGCTCTGCATCAGGTTGGGCAAATACTGTAGCTGTTGTGCTGTTAAAATGTAGCTAGGATAACCAATGTAGCTTTGATATGTGAAGGTGCTTTCTGCTGACTAAGTGCCGGGATGTGAGGGAGCTGCTCATTGCTCACAGGAAGAGGTGGGGGATGGAGTTGTTAGGGGATCGATTAAATGTGCAAACATTGAGAAATCTATGTCTGAAGACATAAATTAACTAATTAATTCCCTATGTTTCCAATTCCCTTGCCATACAGTACATGCATAACAGAACAACTGTATAAAATGTAAAATAAAAAAAACAGTTTATATGAATACAATATTACACATCATTGAGAAATTAAAAAAAGAAAGGCACTTGTAATTACTCATGCCAGAGCGTTCGCTCCGCAGAAAGTATTATACTTTGTGCATCACTTGATTTTTCCATTCAATATGAGAAGTTGAATAATTAATGGCTAAAAATTTTTTTGACTTCCATTCACTAAAGTTTGTGAGTCAGACGTTATTTGCCATTTTTTGTTGTTGCAAAAAACGGCAATCTTTGAAAATGTAAAGTCCATGTGAAAGGTCACACGTATACTGAGATTTACTGCCATTTTTGTAAAAAATCTAGCAAGATTCTGATACGGTGAAATGTCGCAAAATGAAGAAAAACAACATGTTGCGAACCAATTTTTAAGACATTGCACAAATCTATTGTTACATCACTAACACCGCATTATTACCCTGCTTCCCATCATATTAAATAGCCTATGACCTCTCAGTTAAGTACAATAAATATCCAAGTGTCAGGGCTTCCAAATTGTATTGAAATCCAATGAAAATCTTTGGGTTAATTCCATTGCAAATTAGGGCAACAAATATCAGCAGTTAGAATTCCATAAACTGAATACACTAAACTAACTAAAAATATAAAACACACAGAAAAGCGCTTAACTATTAACATTTTGTGACTATACTATACTTATAATTAGGCTCAAAAGGCAAAAAAGCACAATGGCTATAAGCTACTAGTGCTTGGAAAATTGGTGCCAATCTATATCTGTGAACAGTGAATGACTCTAATACAATGTGAATAATCCCTCCCTCATATAAACAAGGGTGCAGGATGGCAGCCTATGGACATAACAAACGGAGCCTTCCTCTGGGATCTGTATGGAAAATGGTAATAAAGAGCTTATAGTCCTGGGCGCAGGCCCTGATATACAATACCAGTCCGATGAGCAAAAGGCAGCCCGATAGAGGAAGATATGGGGGGTCAGTCTCTTAGGATCACAAGTGAGCAATGTTCAATCCTCCATGTCAGTCCATGTTGTGTTGGAAAGAGGGGACACAAACACACACCACTGCGCAGCACAATAAAGCCCTGAAGAACACTCTCCCGCTGCTGGCTACTTACAATATAGTAGGAGTCTGCATTCGTTGAAAGGTATCTTTACACAGGACTGGTCTTAATGAAGGGATAGTGGTCTTCTCCGCTTACCGCACTCCTATCACTCTCAGGAGAGGGGGAAGACAGACAAAGACACACAATTGTGCAGCACTTCTCAGTTGAGCAAGACCCACACCAGAAGCCAGCTACTTACAGAATAAAGGATGTACATAATCCTTGAAAGGTATCTTTACATCTGCTGATGAAGGGTCCAGGATAAGGGGAATCCGCTGTCCCTGAGTGGTCTCTTAACCCCAGGATGACAGCCTTCTCAGGGAGGTCATCCACCATTTAGCGTGCAGTGTGATGGGACCTCATAATAAGTGGTAAAGGGAAACCATGTGCGGTACCAACAAATACAATTTATTAAAACAAATACTAAAAACCCTTCTGTAATGCACTCACATCGGAAGGGTATCACAGCTTGTGATACTAAGTGCCGTCCGCAGCATGGATCAGAGGAACGGGAGAGAAAGAAATGGGGGGAAACCCTCAGCATTGCCGAGCAGGGCTGGATCTGCTAATCCTTCCGGGTCCGCGGTCGCGACTCCACGTGCAGAGTCCACCCTTGATGACATCACTCACGCGCCGCGCGACTGACATGGAGGATTGAACATTGCTCACTTGTGATCCTAAGAGACTGATCCACCATATCTTCCTCTATAGGGCTGCTTTTTGCTCATCGGACTGGTATTGTATATCAGGGCCTGCGCCCAGGACTATGAGCTCTTTATTACCAGTTAGAATTCCCTACTTACTTTGGATTATCATACAATTCCTGCATTGTGTCAGGCTAACCCGGAGACAATTTTTTTTAATTTAGCGCTTAACTTCAGCTCCCGGCATCTCACCCTGCAACACGTCAATATGGGCGAGCGGCATCAAATGGCATCGCATTGCCATGACAACAGGACGTCATGATGTTACGTGGCATCAGGTTGCCATGGCGCGTGACATCACGTTGTTATAGCAACGCGGCGCCATTTGATGCTGTGCGGCCATATTGACAGGAGTTGAAGGAGATGATGCCGGAAGGACTCAGAGGACGCCGCCGCACGCCACCACCCGGAGATTTACTAGGTAAACCCGTAGCCCGGAGATACGTGGTCAAAACCCGTTGTCTCCGGGTCAAGCCCAGAGTGGTGGCAACCCTCGTCCCTTTAACTCAGAAGAACCTGTTTGAGCCATTTTTTGGTTGTAAATCCCCAGTGACTTCATTAGGAGATTTTTTACTGAAAATGGCCCACGTGTCCACGTCTGCGGATATTCAGTAGAATGAGGCCCTAAACCTTTTAATAAATAAAAAAAAAACACTGACTTACTATACTATGTTATTAATTTAAAATGTAATTCAAATGAATGCCCAATTGCCAGAAATGAATTAAGGCTGCAAACCAAGCAATATCCTACGTGTGTATTTAATTTTTTTTTAATCAGTTCTGTACTATGAGAAAATACTTGTAGCATTTAAAAAACAAAGAAAACAATGCTGAATTAAGTTTTTAATGTATTATAATGTAAGAAGCTTTTTTTGTTTTCTTCTGAAACAGGCTCTGACACACCCCTTTTTGAGCCCTGCCCTCTCTCTAGCAGTGCACCAATTGTTTCTAGTGACTGCCTGGTCACATGATCTTCCCCACAGAACTTTGCATCTTTGGTCCTCTTCTACTGACAGCCATTTAGTGAACCCCCAAGCCGAATATTCGCCGATCGATCACAGGAGAACGGATCGATCAGCAACTTAGCTAATTACTTATCATTATGTGAATTTTATTGATGCACATATTAAAGGGGAATAATAAATAAATAATAATAAAAAGAAAATGGCAGCTTGTACTGCTGCTTTAAGGGGCTTATTCAATGATACGTGATATGCGCCGAAAACGCCCTTTCAAGTTGATTGCATTTTGTCGCCCGTATTCAAATCCTGATTACATTTTATTGGTTTGAACAAAAATCAGGAAATAGTTTTCAGATGAAATTGCAGTAATTCACAATCCTTTTACTCCTGGGTTCACATCTCTCCCCATATCTGTGTTTCTCATACCTTCCTTCTTCTTGGAAAATGAGAGAGATGTAAGCACTAGGGCAGGAGGACTTCAATGTCTTGGTTTCTTTATAAATGACTCTGTGTATTGTCTCGTAGGCTGAGTGGATCATACGAGGCACTGACTGGAGGTTCCACCATCGAGGGGTTTGAGGACTTCACTGGAGGCATCGCTGAGTTATATGATTTGAAGAAGGCTCCTGCTGATTTGTTCCAGATAATCCAGAAAGCCCTGACGGCAGAATCCCTGCTTGGATGTTCAATTGATGTGAGATTCAGTCTTCTGAACTTTTTCTCCGAGCATTTCACTTGTGTTTCCCTTACAAACGCTGAATGTCCTTTCCCCCTCAGTATTGGTCTCTTCCAGGGTTGCCACTTTTGGCTGAAGGCCAACCCGGAGATTTAAAAAATAAAAAATAAAGCGCTTACCTCCAGCGTCCTCCCGGCCTCTTCCCCCTGCAACTCAGTTCAATATGGCTACGTGGCGCCGCATGACGTTGTGACATCACGTAGCGTCTTGATGGCAATGGGCATCACGTCATGCTGTTACGTCACGTGGCATTCCCATCGGCATGGCAATGTGGGGCCATTTACCGCCGCCCGCCACCACCCGGAGGTGGTAAACCTGTAGCGTGGAGATACGTGGTCAAAACCCGTAGTCTCCAGGTGAAACCCAAAGTGGTGGCAACCCTGGTCTCTTCACCAAAGAAGCTGCTATTTCATTACTGTTAAACGGAGTTAAATGGATTTGCCATTTTATGGCATCTTTATTATGATGGTCATTGGGGCTCTTAGATACCGGTCTCTAAAAGTATTTATATGTCTAAGAAATGTTGCAAAATGAGCAGATATTTAACAAAATTGCAATGTACAATGATTCATTGTTTAGCGAATCGCTTGTGAACTCTGGCTCAGCCACAGCTCAAAAAGGGCAAATTCTGCACAGTTTGCGACCTAATGCCGAAGTATTGCACATCTCTGGACGCTAATGTATGAAAGTTGCTATTTTGTGAGTGTACGCCCATGTGTAACTCATTTAAATAAGTTATTCATAGATATGCCTACACTCTGCCTGTCGAATTGTTATTTTACTGACCACCGCACAGCACAACATGCTTTTTGCATCGATTAACAACTCTGATTTGATTGCTTATTTTTAAGAGGCCCAAACCTGCCATTTGTACACAATTTATCTCCCCTACGATTCCACGAATGTTAAACAATTCTAAACTAGCCCCAATGTCTTAATTCTAATTAAAACATGTACTGTAGTGCCGACGAGTATCTAAAACAAAATCTGGGGCTATCACCAACAAGACCCAGTACATGCTGGGTACATGCTGCAACATTTCAGTGACTTCTGCAGACAGACTAATGGCCGATTAACAGCGGGGTCCCTGGCAGTCCCATTCAAACTGAATGGGACTGCCAGGGACCCCTGCTGTGTTAATCCGATGGGCCATTAGTCTCTGCAGAAATGTCACTGAAATGTTTGCAGCATGTACCCAGCATGTACCTGGCTCTTGTTGGTGATAGCCCCAGATTTTCCAAGGCAAGTTTTAGAATACTCGTCGGCACACCTGTGGGAACAGTAGTGAGAACCAAATCAATGTTGGAAAACAAGGCTTATCTCAGCAGTGACAAGAAACAAAAAAGACAAAGAAAGAGGTCTGGGATTGAAATGTCATAAGTATGCGGAATGCGATTGGATTAGAAATTGATACATGGCTCCTCCACTGGTTAGGTGGTACGGAGTCCTAGGGGGCTGTAAGTAAATACAATTGGATCTCTGAACCCACATGGATAAAAGGTTGGAGGCGTTTGGGTCCAGGTTGTATAGTTCTTCATTCTATACCATAAAGGGGCTACAGATCACATGATGCTTTGAGGAACAAGTAAAGAGTAATCTGAACTAAATCATCCTGTCCCGCCAATATGGATCTATTTGGCAACCTTTTTGTAGCATTATACCACACTCACAGGGTATTGCCATTCATGGGAGGATTGTATTAACCAGAGCTACCTTATCAGATACTGTAGCTAAAATACTCAAGGCGTGGTCTTTGCACCCAGATGTATTTACATGAATATAGCTTCTGACTGTATGATCTTAACATGATGGGTTCTACATCATCTAATTGACTCAACGTAATTCTCCACCTGTTGTGACCAGCTTTGAAAATGATCTGTGCACGTTTTTTTTGCAGGTGTGGATTTATTGTCATTTGTTTACATGTTTTTCACACTTTCCACTTAGATTACCAATGCCTACGACACGGAAGCCATCACAAGCAGAAAGCTGGTTAAAGGACACGCATATTCTGTGACCGGTGCAGAAGAGGTAAATCAAAGGCCTGGACATGTCATTGTGTTCCCTTAACATGAGCCATATGTCTCTCAGTGGGGAAATACTGAACACTGCTGTGTGGTTTCCAGGTGATCTACCGTGGTCAACAAGAGAAGCTGATCAGGGTGAGAAATCCCTGGGGGGAAGTAGAGTGGACTGGACCCTGGAGTGATGAGTACGTCTGAGTTATTTGCCTTCAGGAACTTCAGCCCCTACAACAGCAAAGGCTTCCCATAATCTCTCATGCTTTGTAGGAGAACCACTCGGAAAACATATGGCTGGGATTTATCAAAGTGCGATGCGAGGTATCGCGCCTTTTCTGGCAGTGCCACTGTGCCAATGTCTTGTTACCTGGCATAAATCCCAGACTTAGAAGGGTCCCATGTCATTTGGTTTAGATCCAAGGTCCAAACAAAACTGGTTCAGGTTCCCTGTCACAAAACGTCAATTACAATCAGTTTTCACAACCAATTTTAGTGACTCAAGAATCAGAACTCAAACAGATTGAACAAAAGCAACCCAATTGTAACGCGTATCTCACCACAAACGAGGCGCAACCGCGGGGCTGAGGTAGGGATTGGTATAGAACGCCGACCACAACCGTGAGGGCGCGTCTAGAGTGTAGGGTGGTCTTGCAAGCTGGGTCTGGATTATAGAAGACAGCGTAAAGGTGGTACTTGCCGGGTCTAGGAGCGGAGAGTAGCGGATCGTTGGGGAACGTAGCCGGGGTCAGGATTGGAGAGAGTAGAGTTGTCGTAAAGCCAAAGCCAGGGTCAGTGCAGGAGAGTGCAGGACCGTCGTATTCCAAAGCCAGGGTCAGTGCAGGAGAGAGCAGGATCGTCGTATTCCAAAGCTAGGGTCAGTGCAGGAGAGAGCAGGATCGTCGTATTCCAAAGCCAGGGTCAGTGCAGGAGAGAGCAGGATCGTCGTATTCCAAAGCCAGGGTCAGTGCAGGAGAGTATCAGAATGTCCAAGGCAGGGTCAGGCAGCAAGGGTATGCGGCAGGCAAGGCAGGGTTCAGGATTGCAGCGTCACAAACCAAGGTTATGCTTGGCAAAGAAAGGAAGTTCAGACAGGGTATATAAAGGACCTCCCTCCAATGGGAGGCATCCAGGAAGTGGTGGCACCCTCACTGATAGGCTGCTGGATCACGCAGGTGCGCCCTATTGTGCAGCCGATTAGGAGTGGAGGTGGAGCCACTAGTGACTGCGCGCTCCGCACGTAACCCGCGTATCCGATGGGCGACCCGATCGGCCGCACCACTCGTGCACACCACAGCACCTGCTTCAGTGCGGGGGCGGAGACTGGAGGCGGGACGAGTACCTCTGTCGTCATAGCGGAGGTGGAGTTGGGAACGGAGACCACAGGGTGCCGAGGAGAGCGCACACCGCCCATGCATCACACGCCATTGGGATTGGGGTGGGAACGGGACCCGCAGAGAAGGACGGAGTCCGCGCACTGTCCACGCGCCGCGCATGAAAATCACCACTGGAATGTCCTCTCTGAGTGCCTTTAGATACTGATGGACGGGTGAGGGTTAAGGGGTCTGAACCGCCGGAATGGCGGATCCTCACACCAATAGAACTATAGGAGAAAGCATAATAAGGCCAATTCAGATGTTAAAATAAATATAAACATTTAAAAAAAAATTATTACGTACGTGGAATTATATACAGTATGACATAAATAAAATATGTCATCAATCTCTGCATAGAAATCACCTCGCTGCATATTTGAAAAGCAATTGACCAAAAGCAAGTAAAGAAATGAAATAATGTAACCACAGAAACGTGCTATAATATAAATGGGATATATGATGATTAGCGAGATCAGAGGTGAATATTTATGTATGACCATTAGCCTCAGGTAAACCACATCTGGCGCCACCTCGATACGCGGTTTGTGATACTTTTAATGTTAGGGAGGAGTAAAAAAAGAAGTCACTTATACAGTGGTTTAACATCATCCCTTATATACACATACAAGTCTGTGTTTGAGTATATTTCTGTATATTCACAGGCAAGAGAAGAACACCTCTTTTCTAATCACGCTGTAAAGACACTGAACTGGTATACAGCACAGCAGCCAGAACGTGTACAAAATACTGTATATTCACACTCGTTACAGTTGTGATCAAAAGTTGCATTTTTCCCTGATTGGCCCTATTAATTATATTAATCTTTCAACGTCTCCATAGTTACCAAATGTAATGTAAGTTTTTTTTTTTTTTACAAAATCTAATCTCTTTTGGTAATAAGAGTATTTGCTCAATCTTGTATATAAAGGCGAATTGTTAATTCACACCTTTCCTTCGTTTTTTATTGTGTCAACTACAGTACTAATTAATCTTGGATAATTAGCCAAAATAAATAAAGGGGATAAACAACAAGTAACAGTCAGATTAGAATTACACAGATCAGGAGAAAACATTTTCATTATTCACATTTTCTTGAAAATCACAATGGTAGCCATCTTTATTTGGTTCTGGAGAAATTGTTTCTACATAAATATTACTCATAAATATCACTTGAATGATTTCTCGCTGAGGTTTGTGACCAGGATGCAAAAGGGAAAGTAAATACAACTGTTTTTAAATGCAATGGCTATACATTTTCTGACCATTATTTTACTAATAGTCATCACTATAAACTGCCTGAAACAAGCACATACAACGATGCATAACCACTTACACATTTCATACAGATGCAGCAACGAGTATCTGAACACTTGCCTTGGAAAATCTGGGGCAATCTCCCAGTAATGCTGCAACATTTCTGTGACATTTCTGCAGAAAGGCTAATGACCCACCGGATTAACACAGCGGGGGTCCCTGGCAGTCCCATTCAAACTGACCAGGGATCCCTGCTGTGTTAATCCGGTGGGCCAATAGTCTTTCTGCAGAAATGTCAGAGAAATGTTGCAGCATTACTGGGAGAATGCCCCAGATTTTTCAAAGCAGTGTTAGAATACCCGTAGCTGCATCTGTAGGTCATAAAAAGGAGGATCACATATATTAGCCAAAATAATTCTAAAACTACAAGCAATAGAACCTCTCGAAGCCGCAATCCATGCTGGTTGGTGGTTCTCCCAATGAGTGATACATTATTGCATGGTCAACCACGTGATCAGTCCCAGAGAATGACCAAATATGATCAAAAGATGATCATCGCCAGCGAGTTCCCGTGATTTAATTGTTGAACATCAACACAAAACAAGGTCACTGTTATTTGTTGAATGCCTTGCAGCATGTGAGTTAGCCATAGTAGGCACAGTGCTGCTTCCTTCATACATGTATTCTTTCCCCCGCCTGCCAGGGCTCCGGAATGGAGTTATATCGATCCCGCGGTGAGAGCTGCTCTGGATAAGAAGTCTGATGATGGGGAATTTTGGTGAGTGCACCATGATTTACCTGAATTTATTATACGGTACAGTACACATATAATGTTAGGGCCTCTTTACCAAAACCTCCCCGCTGCAATACCGGGGCAAAATGAAAGCGAGCAAATTATCAAAGTAACAGAAATTGGGATTGTTTTTCTTTGATAAATGTGGTGCTACCATTTTCTCCCCAAAAGACTTTGATAATGTAATCCAAATGGCCATTTGTCATGTTCTTAGCTGTCTTTGTTTAATACCTGGTAACATCTTTTGACACAATTTATTTTTTGTTAAGTATATCACCATTTCAGTATTCTATTCTTTATGAAAACGAAGTTTACCTCTTCAGATTTGAGGTTTTATAAATGCGGCCATAGGCATCAGAGCAGTGCCTGTCTTTCCTCGTTATTAGAAACAACGCAAATATTCCAACATGGCTTCAGGGAGGAGGCAACGGACATATTGTCTATGCCTGATCGTCAGTTAAGATCAGGAGTCCTACCCCCAAATACATCTAGTTTCTGCTAAATAATGTAATTCTAAGACCCGGGGCCATATTTACTAAGTGGGGCTCTATCATAAGACTCCTTCCAGCACCGGCAGACAATTTGTGGTCTCTTTATCAAAACAGGTTACAAATTGTATTGGTGGCATTGCGCCTTCACCAAAAACCATGCTAAAGTACTACCTTAGGCCGCACTTATAGTTACCGCGATGGCGCGCGCCATCAATACAAATACAGTACTTTAGACTGAAGATGCGCGTAGTGCTCTGTGACGCGCAACCTGGAGGCAGAATCCAGGAGAGACAAATGAAATTGTCTCTCAAAGCGACGGCCGCGTGACATCAGCGTGGTTCAGCCAATGAGGTTGAACCGCTCGCGTGCTGTCACATGCCATGCCCCTGCCACGCCTCCCTCTCTCCTAAAAATCGCCTGCAGCAGAGAGAGAATCACAGTTCACGGATCGCGCTGTTGCAGGCGTGCGCCACGTGCATGCGCTTCGTCACACACAAGGTAACACAAGCGTGGACTTAGACTTAGTTTTATGTGGGGTATTGCTTTTAAGAATCCTACATTAGAAAGATGTCTCTAGTTGTTTCCAATTATATCAGTAACTTTACATGGAATCAGAAGATTTAACATATGTCATGCAAGAAGACTTCTTATTTTTAAGACGTTTCTTTACACAAATGTTCCTTGAGATGTCATATTCTGAAGGAAAATTATGAATATTTCACTATTTCTATATCCCTCTGTTTATATATGTCACTTAAAACAAACTGCAGACAGATTTCTCACATGGAAGTACCTGCAGCTTCATGCATTCTTAGGGGGAGATGTATCAACACAAAAAATATTAATATGTATATATGCACAGTGTTCCATAGTACACTTTATGCTATGTTACAGTATATATACAGTAAGAGTTTGTGTGTCCGGCTTCTTACGTTTGGCACAGATTGTTGTGCCAGGAGGTTTAGGTCACCTAACACCTGGCAGAACATTTGGTGTAAATAAAAGCGATAAGATTGAGCAAGATAGGAGCAGTATTGGACACAACCTGGTACACACTGACCGCACTGGAAGAAAGTCCCTTGATAATTTACACAAACAAGTGCAAAATGAATATATCTATATTTGCCCCCAAATTGCTGCTAAGTTCACTTACTACATCTTCCTCTTAGTTATCTTTGAAGTATTCTTTTGTCTTCTTCTAAATGCTTATTAGAAACCATAAAATAAACATTTAACTACACAGGAAGGAATGGGAATATAGGATACAATATGCTGTAACCTATCATTTCTGGCTTCTTCCTATAAAATCATGCAGTGCTAATGTAACAACTATCCATTCAGTAGGACATTTTTAACCCCGTCAGAGACTTAGGGCCTAGCTTATTCCTTTGGTTCTAAAGAGGGTTGGGATTCTTGATTTGCTATTCAGTTTGGTTTGGTGTCTGTAGGATGGCGTTTTCAGACTTTGTGAAGGAGTACTCCCGCCTGGATATCTGTAACCTGAGCCCGGACAGCCTGACTAGCAAGGAGCAGCAGAAGTGGAGTATAACTCTATTCAATGGGAGCTGGAATCGCGGCTCTACCGCGGGCGGCTGTCAGAACTACACAGGTAAGCCGGCCTTACTGTATGAATGCAATAGGGACAATTTCCAACACCACAATGCAATACGACCTTGCAAACTTGGTTTCTTATGCTAACATTATATCCTTAGACACGTTCATATCATTAAAGTTGTAAATGAAGCCATCTTAATTGAATTCAAGAATATCGTTTTGTTTTTTTTTGTCATTGCTGACTTTCTGTCCCTGTTTTAAAGAAATGACAGGGCCGGTGCTACCACCACTGGGATTAACACTTCGGTCCCAGTCATGTCTGTGACACGCGCGACTGCGTGGGGGGGGGGCGGTGCGTGCACAGCGCTAACCGCGATCTGCGGTCTGAGGAGAGAGAGGGAGCTTGCGATGGGAGGGGGCTTGGTTGGGGATGTGCGGGGGCGTGCCCATTACGTCTCGTGGCTGGTTTGCCCTCATCGCCCTCCGTCGCAAGTTTTAAACTCAATTTCATTGAGTTTAAAAAAACTTGCAGTACGGCGCAGCGTGAAGGTGCGTACTGGGCCCTTCCCCATTGAGGGGCGGTGCTTACACGCACAGCGCACGCCGTGCGCTGTGGCAGTGACTGGGACCGCAGCCTTAGGCGGTTGCCTGGGGTGGCACATTTTGGGGGGCGGTGGCTGCAGCAGCTGAGGACGGTGGGTGGTGGCGGGAGAAGAGGGCAAAAGATCATGGGAGCGGAGCAGGGTGGCTCAGGAGGTCGGCCGGGGAAGAGCCCACCCCAGCGTTACGACCGGGAAGTCCTCACTGACTTCCTGTGTCTGCTGCTGCTTCATCACAGCTCCTCCCCGGCTGGCCTGCTCTGCTCAGTCCTCTTGTCCCACTGTCACCTGATGTCCTCCTCCTTTGTCCTCTTCTTCCGCCGCCGCCCACCGTCCTCCCCCCTTGCTGCCCTGCTCCACCTACGACTACCGAAGCCAGGTGGGTGAGAGGTGGAGGAGGGGGTGAGAGAGGAGAAGGAGGAGTGGGTGAGAGAGGAGAAGGAGGGTGTGAGAGAAGGGGAGAAGGAAGGGGGTGAGAGAAGGAGGGGTGTGAGAGAAAGGGGGTTGGGAGAAGGAGGGGGTGAGAGAAGAAGAGAAGGAGGGGGTGAGAGGAGAGGGTTAGAGGAAGAGGAGAAGGAGGGGTGAGAGGAAGAAGAGGAGGTGAGAGGAATAGAACGAGGAGGTGAGAGAGGAAGAGAAGGAGGAGGTGAGAGAGGAAGAGAAGGAGGGGGTGAGAGGAAGAGAAGGAGGAGGTGAGAGAGGAAGAGAAGGAGGAGGTGAGAGAGGAAGAGAAGGAGGGGGTGAGAGAGGAAGAGAAGGAGGAGGTGAGAGAGGAAGAGAAGGAGGGGGTGAGAG
>WSYH01003375.1:24520-68447 GCA_036426205.1 Ascaphus truei
GGGGGGGGGGCGCTGGGCTGAAGGTTCACCTACGGTGGCAAATACCCTTGCACCGGCCCTGCTTATGTATGTACACAGGGTTTCTGGCAACATTGCTCAAATTGGGGTGAAATTGGTGAAATTGAGAGCACTGTGACTTTTAGCAAACAATGCAAGAAGAAATTGTGAAAAATGTGAAGTTTTAGTTGAAGTTTTTATATTTTGAATCCTTTTTGTTGGAGGTTGTAGGAAGAGCTAGAGGAGTCGCTGCTCAGTGCAATATTACACTGTGTCCTTATATTGATCGCTGTTTCTTGTTTTTCTGTTCGAATTGTATTGTATTGTATGTCTTTATTTATATAGCGCCATTAATGTACATAGCGCTTCACAGTAGTAATACATGTGGTAATCAAATAAATAACAGATAATATAAATAGCAGATCATGGGAATAAGTGCTTCAGACATAAAAGTAACATTAAGTAAGAGGAGTCCCTGTCCCGAGGAGCTTACAATCTAATTGGTAGGTAGGGAGAACGTACAGACAGTAGGAGGGAGTTCTGGTAAGTGCGTCTGCAGGGGGCCAAGCTTTATGTAGTTTGTTTGTGGGATGGTGCTCTGAAAGTGCTGGGACCGTATGTAAGGGAAGGGAGCATAAACTGGGTGTTTAAATAAAAATAACAGTACTAAACCTTTAAGTGGGCATAGGGTACCCTGAAGGTTGGGGTGGGTTGTCCAAAGACACCCCCCCTTTCCTCATTGGGTTAGCCCCAGGTATTGTACTCAAGTAGTGCTTCTTCCCAGAAATTCCCTTCCAAAGCGTGCAGCTGAATCGTTGTAAAAGTTCCCAAAGGCAGGGTGTGCAGCGAACAGCAAGGATGAAAAGAGAGCAGGTCTTGCAATAAAAATCCTTTTAGGTAATCATCGGATGTGGGACAGCAGCAAATTCAACGCGTTTCGTTCAGAGAACTTTTTCAAGAAGTGCTTGTATACTATAAAATCATCAGTTTAAATGCAGCTGCCCGCCGGGGTTTTGGCCCATTAGTGACGTCATTACGCGTCGTAGGCCAATAGTGAATCATGCACGCCGCGCATGCGCCGCGCGCCAGTGCATTCTGGGAGCTACTCGGAGGCGTGCTCTCAGGTGGGGAGGCCGCCCAGTGAGAGGCGTGCGATCGTGATGAGCACGGATGGAGGTGGCGGGGAGTCCCAGATGCACTGGCGCGCGGGCCGCATGCGCGGCGTGCACGATTCATGGTCTGACGCGCGTAATGACGTCACTTGGGCGCGAAAACCCGGCGGGCAGCTGCATTTAAACTGATGATTTTATAGTATACAGCACTTCTTGAAAAAGTTCTCTGAACGAAACGCGTTGAAGTTTGCTGCTGTCCCACATCCAGATGATTAACTAATAAAGGATTTTTATTGCAAGACCTGCTCTTTTCATCCTTGCTGTGTGCTGCACACCCTGGCCTTTGGCCAAGCTTTATGTATCATGTGTTCAGAATATCCACAGTGCTATTCATATGCTTCTTTAAGCAAGTGTGTCTTAAGGTGGGTCTTAAAGGTGGATAGAGAGGGTGCAAGTCGGGTACTGAGGGGAAGGGCATTCCAGAGGTGTGGGCAGTCAGTGAAAAAGGTTTAAGGCGGGAGAGGGCTTTAGATGCAAAGGGGGTAGAAAGAAGACATCCTTGAGAAGAACGCAAGAGTCTGGATGGTGCATAACGAGAAATTAGGGCAGAGATGTAAGGAGGGGCAGAAGAGTGTAAAGCTTTAAAAGTGAGGAGAAGAATGGAGTGTGAGATGCGGGATTTGATCGGAAGCCAGGAGAGGGATTTCATGAGGGGAGATGCTTAGACAGATCTAGGAAAGAGTACAGTGATTCTGGCAGCAGCGTTTAGGATAGATTGTAGGGGAGACCGGTGAGAGGCAGGAAGGCCGGACAGCAGGACGTTACAGTAATCATGACGGGAGAGAATGAGGGCCTGAGTCAGAGTTTTAGCAGTCGAGCAACAGAGGAAAAGGCGTATCTTAGTTATATTGCGGAGGAAAAAGCGACAGGTTTTAGAAATGTTTTGAATGTGAGGGGCGAATGTGAGAGAGGAGTTGAGTGCTTGGGCTACTGGGTGAATGATCGTAGTTCTAACAGTAATGTGGAAGGAGGTAGTAGGGCCAGGTTTGGGAGGAAGTATGAGGAGCTCTGTTTTAGCCATGTTGAGTTTAAGGCGACGGAGGGCCATCCAGGATGATATAGCAGAGACATTCAGAAACTTTGGTTTGTACAGCAGGTGTAAGGTCGGGTGTTGAAAAGTATATTTGTGTGTCGTTAGCATAGAGGTGATAATTTAACCCAAAGATGTTATTAGGTCAGCTAGAGAGAGTGTGTACAGAGAAAAGAGAAGAGGTCCCAGGACAGAGCCCTGGGGTACCCCCACAGAGAGATCAATAGAGGAGGAGGAGGTGTAAGCAGAAGAGACACTGAAAGTACGATGGGAGAGGTAGGATGAGATCCAGGATAGAGCTTTGTTCCGAATACCGAGTATGGAGAATGTGAAGGAGAAGAGGGTGGTCCACGGTATCAAATGCTGCAGAGAGGTCGAGTAATATGAGCAGAGTGTAATGACCTCTGTTTTTGGCAGCCTGGAGGTCGTCAGTTATTTTAGTGAGGGCTGTTTCCGTGGAGTGAGCAGTGTGGAAGCCAGATTGTAGAGGGTCTAGGAGAGAATATGTGTTGAGAAAATGGAGCAAGCAAGAGAATACAAGACTTTCAAGGAGTTTAGAGGCAAAAGGCAGGAGGGAGAAAGGTCGATAGTTAGAAAGACAGGTAGGGTCAAGCTTGGTGTTTTTGAGTAATGGTATAACTGTTGCATGTTTAAAGGAGGATGGAAAGGTTCCAGAGCAGAGGGAGGAGTTAAAAATGTGTGTGAGCGTAGGGATTATAGTAGGAGCAAGAGGTTTTAGGAGATGGGAGGGAATGGGGTCAAGAGGGCAAGTGGTGGAGGGAGAAGAGGCGATCAACAGTGACACATCCTCCTCTGAGACAGTGGAAAAAGAGTCAAGGAAGGCAGGAGGAGAGTTAGGAAGAGGTGTAGGATGGGAGGAAGAAACAAAGGGGATGTTCTGCCGTATGGATTCCACCTTTTCCTTAAAATAGTCAGCAAAGTCCTGAGCGGAGATGGAGGAAGGAGAGGCAGCTGAGGGTGGTTTGAGTAGAGTATCAAAGACAGAGAATAGTCGGCGTGGGTTAGACTTGTGCGTGTTGATTAGTGAAGAAATGTAGGCTTGTTTAGCTTGCGAGAGGGCAGAATTATTAATTGTGTGGCAATAACCTCTGTTCATAAAAGATCTACAATAAACTTTTTCTGTGTTCTTAAGAATACTTTTTGGTTCTAGTGTATTTTGGCTTAGTGACTTTGTAGAGCATCTGCACTTTTCTCTTCTCTTTGCTGGATGTTCCCAGTTAAATTCTTGTTTCACCAAACAGATCAGTGTCAGGAACTGAAATATAGGGACTTATTCTGTAAGCTCCTTTAGCGCTGTACCGAGCGATCTGCACGGAAAGCCCCATTGACGTGAATGGGGTTTTCTGTGCAGAATGCACAGTAAAGTACTATTGACCTTACAGAATAAGCCCCATAAAGTTTAATTATTTTGAGGGCACCAAAAATTGATACAATAGAAAAGAAATTAATCTCATCAAGGAAAAAATGGAGTCATCTTGATACATATCAAACCAACAAGGGTTTCTTAAAAACACAGAAACAGTATCTATCTATCGATCGATCTATCTATCTATCTATCTATCTATCTATCATCTATCTATCATCTATCTATCTATCTCAATGTCTTGAATAGAGCATACACAGAGCGAGCATCCTATGCACTTTTCAAAGACTCCCAAGGGGGAGTGAAAAATCTATCAGGGTTTAGAAAGGCGATTTCAAAGAGAAGTCTTGAGCCGTTTTCTGAAAGTGGGATGGTCTTTGATGTTTCTGATGGATATAGGGAGGGCATTCTATTTCCTGTCTCCCTCTACCGAAGGAAGGGCATGACCAGCTTCTTATGGTGTAGTATTTTATTGTCAAAATATTAAGATACAGATTTACAAGGCATTTGCAGTATAAGATTAACAGTAGAAACCAGACTCATCAGAAATCCTTGAAGGGTTTACAGTCACTCTTCTTCCCAAGTTTGTAAGCATCTCCAGTGGCAGTTCCTAATGATCTGGATGTTGGGGTTACGTGGTAGTCTCTGGGCAGCCAAGGGCACCCTCTAAAGATGTCACTCTGACATCGGGAGGTTGAGACAACAAAAAAAAGTCTACACTTCAATGGTTTTCGCTCTTCCATTCTGCTTCTTCAAAGAATTCAAGGAATGAGGAAAGTGTCTTTACAGGTAGCGCTTCCATTGACCATCAGTGTGTGTGATGTCAGTAGGTGGAGATCCTGGCCACACTGACAATGTCGCATAATCACCAAAGCCCAGATCTTCAGGGATTTCTGATTAACCTGTTTTCTACCAATACTCGTCAGTGCATTTGATCTCGTTATTTTGAAAGTTTCTACAATACATTACAACACCGTAAGAGGCAGTTTCTACACTTCTTTTTAGAAACTATTCTACCTGAAGTAGACGAAGAGCCAGCTGCCACTTAGAACTGGTGCTTTATTTTATTTTTATTTCATATAATCCACCTGCTTTCTTTAATTCCAGAATTCTTTATACACTCAGATCTCTATAGAATCGGTGGGCATATGTGAATAACCAGTAGCAATAACCATTGCCATTTAATTGCCAAAGTGTTATCTAGTACTCACTATACACTTTAGTGTAGTCATCTTTACTCTTTTACACATAGCAACATTTTGGACCAACCCGCAGTTCAAGATTAAGCTGGATGAGCCTGACGATGACCATGATGGGGCCGCCCATGAGCCGTGCTGTACTGTTATTGTGGGTCTCATGCAGAAGAACCGCAGAAAGCAGAAAAAGATGGGAGAGGACCTGCTAAGCATCGGTTTCTCATTGTTCCGGGTCAGTACATTTGTCTAAACCTCTTCTTTATTCTTTGTAGTTCTGTTTGTTTTTAAAAAAATACAAAAACGGTGATAATTCTGGTCTAACTCATGTTTTTCATATTTTGTAAATGTTAATAATACCAACTCTATTTTTTTTTACCAAATATGGTAAAACAATGCAGAATTCAGTTGAAAACTCCCAGTGTTATATGCACATGTAGTTGGGTACCGGTGTCTTCGTGCTTCTTTGTTATCCTGTTACTTATACCAGCTCCCTTCTTGGTTTTCCCCCCGGGCACTCGTAGCATTGAAAATCAAGGTGAAACAGCTTCTGGGATTGAATCCAAATCTCTGCAGTCATGGGACACCATTAACACTCCATTGAGCAAACATATTCATATATGAAAAACTTCAGTGCACATTTCATTTAAACAAAAACTAGATTAAGAAGCACATGGCAAGTGACCACCCAAAATACGTATGCAGGAATACGAACAAAAAATGAATAAATAAATATATATATTTAAAATCACAAACCTATAGAGAATAGGTCTACATTCCTACTGTGTTTCTTGCCGATCAGCCCAGGCATGTAAAAATGACTGTTGGGGTGTAAAACAGAACAGGGTTAATGATCTGTTTTCTTTGGGTATCTAACTTTGTTGTGCGTACAAGAAAAGGACGACGCCATTTTTAAATTGTGACGTCAAATCACATATGATCGTGGAGGGTTGTTGGGCTTTAAGACTCACTGCTCATCCCAGGGTCCTTAGCTTGCCACAGAACAGCACAGGCCTATTTTCCTTATGGTGTTTTAGACAGAAAAAGTGAGCAAAGTGATAGGTTTGAGCTGCTCCACAAGCCGCAGTGGTAACCGATAGATCTCCATTCCCTTAAACCTTCCGGTGTAATGAATATCACACATTATCAAGCATCGCTGCTTCTGGACTTCTGAGAAGAAATACAGATATCTCAATCTTGGCAGTTTAGACTTACTTTTAGTTCACATACAGCATACTGTATATGCATTTTTAAATATTTTGTGGCTATTTTTATAATCTCACTGATTTTGATTCCGACTGCAATAGAATCTCATTGGTAGAAGTCAGCACCTTATCATTAAAATAACATGTTTTGGCCCAGAAACCCTACATCTCACTCATTTCGGTCCTTGGAGCTAACATCACTACAATATAGAAACAGAGTTTAGACCCAGATATATACCAGTGTGACTGTTCGGGCAACATATTTACTTCCTGTTTCTTTTTTCTTCTCTCTTGCAGATCCCTGAAGAGGTATAGTGTGTGCGTGTTGTCCCACTGGCCGGGAGAGACATGCTCCTAGAATCTTAGGAAGACAAAGATGTTGCTACATTGCCTAATGAGATACCAGTTTTTACATGTACAAATGTGGCAGATAATTGTACCCTTACTTATCACCTCTGCATATATATTTACTTCTTTCAAACTGTGCTGCCACAGTACAAGTGAAGAAGAACCCTATGTAGGACCCAAATGTTGGTCCCCTAAAATGTTCCACAATATACAACGAATGCACAGCACATTTCTTCAAGCTTGTTGCTTCTTTGGCAATACAAATAGCATGGATTTGCTTTCCGGCTGCATTGGCATATCTACACAAGCTACAACATTATCCGGAGACACCGTTTCTCCACCCCTGCTCGAAAAAGCATTAAAGCCCTTAGGGCCAAATTTGCTAAAGTTGTATGGCAACTTATGATCTATTCGCTTAAGCTGCCTCAGGGTTTATCAACATTTGGTAAATATGGCCATGAATCCCTTTGTGAAAGCGCTTCGGGGCATACTTACTATGTGGGGCTACACTATCAGATACCTTATTTGAATACAAAAGAACAGATCCTGCGCTCCTACCAATTTGGCTAAGATATACTGCTGAAATGTTTACATTTAGTCTGTGTGACACAGGAGTCACGTGGTTGCATCTTTTGATCAAAACATGATTCAAGCCGCCAACCTCGTCAAGGTTTAGCAGGTACCCACACTGAATATATGCAATTTTTTTATTGTCCAGTGGACTAAACTTTGTTAAATATGTGAAAGTGCCCTGAAGGGGTTAAATACCAGCAGCATACGGCATAAAGGGAGGAGCGCAGGTAATATGTGCAGTCTTCCACCTTATGTGAATGTCTGTTAATGTGCTGTGTGCGGTAGTGAAACTCCCCTAATTGTTATATCCTACACGTGTGTTTTCTCCCTTCTGCGTTCCTCTTAAATCAGCTTGAGAATCACACTGAGGTCCACCTGGGCAGGGATTTCTTCCTGAGAAACCAGGCGACGGCCAGATCTGACACCTACATCAACATGCGGGAGGTCTCCAAACGCCTGAAGCTGCCTGTGGGAGAGTACCTGGTTGTACCGTCCACTTTCGAGCCCTTTAAAAATGGGGGGTTCTGCCTTCGTGTCTTCTCAGAGAAACAGGCTAAAGCTCTGTAAGTATCCGAGCTCATCTGATTCTGCAATATTGATGCAGCACAGTAGGGGTTAGGTTACCTGGCGCTGGTCTGTGACTGGCTCCATTTACCATACTGGGCTGTGCCATTATTCTCTGCACTGATGCCCTTACTTAGCAGCATGGGACTCTGGGAGATGTAGTTCTGTTCCTGGTTTACTGCAAAATAAGACAAAAGAAATAGATAGTTATACATTATTATATTGTGCATAGAAAAGAGGACCGTCTTCAGAGTCACCTTAAGGTAGGGGTTCTCAACTCAGACCTAAAGATCCCCCCAAAAGTTCAGGTTTTCAGGATATCCCAGCTTCAGCATAGGTGGCTCAATCAGTGGCTCAGTCTTTGGCTGATCCACTGATTTAGCCACCTGTGCTGAAGCAAGCTGTTCGTCTGAACATTTCACTGAGCCATCTGTGCTGAAGCAGGGATATCCTTAAAACCTGACCTGTTGGGGAGTCTTAAGGACTTGAGCTGAGAACCCCTGTCTTAAGGGAGTCATTCTCTTTTCTATGTAGAATATAATCATTTAACTACTCCCTGTGCGTTTTTTTTATTTTGCAGTTTATCACATCTTTATACTGGGGGGGTGGGGGGGGGGTGGGGGGAGGGCGGGAGGGAGGAGAGGGTGCATTACTAAGGTGAAGCAGAATATCATTTTGCTTTTTTGGTACATTACAATTATATTTTATAATACATTAAACCAATTGGATATCTGATATATTACTGTACTACACTAGAACCATAAGCTTCACGCCTCAGTGTTTGGGGGGCTCCGTGTGTGTTTTTGGTTGGAGTTTTATGTGTTAGTTACTGGGGTAATTTCAGCCTTTTTGTCCATAAAATCAGTGTGCCTGAAACTTGGTCAATATCACATGTGTGTGTCTCAGACTAACGAAAGGGTTCCCTGTGTGTAAATACCTTTTTGTTGTTGATAATAGTTTTCATTGCATAAAAAAAACCCCCAGAAAAATATAGATTGACAATGACATTTTTCAGACATTGCCATTATGATAAAAGTGTAATTGCAGTGGTAAATGTAAGGCTGAGTGGCCTGTGTGCCGCTGAGCTCGCTCATGCTTGGAAAGCGGTGACGTCACCAACTCTCCAAGCATGAGCGACGGGTGTCCGCGCTATTTCGCGCGGGGGGGGGGGTGTTGCAGGCAAGCTGATCGCGGTTCAACTACAGTTTTTGTTGTTTACGCAAGCTCCAAGCGTGGGTGAGCGTCCGCTCCCGCGCACGAGTGCGTGCGCTTCACGTGAGTGGGGACATCAAAATTTAAATAGCCAGACACAACCTCGCTAAGCACCGCGCGGTCGGCGCGCTCAGCGGCACAGGGAACTCGGCCTAAGATGTTCAACACTTCTGTATGGATATTCTGTTTTTATTGATAAACATAAACAGGCTTCTCAGGAAATGGTTAATTTAAATAGGGCTCCTAGTCGTACAAACGGTTGAGAAACACTGGTTGCACATGTTAGCCTAGAATATAGCGTTTAATGGACCCACACGTAAAGGTCTGTGCTTTGTTTTAATATTTTATTGTTGAAGAACAGCACCTGCCCCAAGAATCACATCTGCAAGGAAAGTAAAAAGTCACACACAGGATCCTGGTGGGATAGAAATTGTGTGATCTGTGGAGGTAATTTCGCGTGTCTCAGTTTGCAGAACCAGCATGTAAAATTGATAGGAATAGACAATTGGAGGAGAAATTCCCCCCCCCCCCCTACACGAGGTAGTGGAAGTTGATACATTAATAACTATTCATTACCCTGCATTTGAAGAGGGAAGAGAGTCTTGTCAGATACCCACAGAGCCTCTGTGAACCATAAAGAGATTGTGAATCATAATGTTACTTAGTATTGGATTCTGAAGCTGAGCACTAGTGTAAAAGTTGTATAAATCATCTTCGGGGTACCAAATGGAATGTATCTGTATTGTGTACTTTGCATCAAAACCTATGAGCCTTAATAATAAATAGATCTGATATTTATGTGTTTTTATTTAACTAGGGAGGTTGGTGATGTGGTGAAAGCAAACCCATACGAGGTAAGACACTGTCGTACTGTATATTGTAATTCCTGCTTCATACTAATCCAGCATAACCAATGAAACAGTACCGCAGACGTTAATGTATTTCTCTGCCAGCGGGGCTGCAACGCGTTGCATTGCTTTTGCTGTACAGGACAACACATTCTTTCCAGGGAAACCTAGTAGGAAAATACAGAACATTTCTTCATTTCCTATTGACTTGCATTGGCTGGAGAGGATTTTTCTCTGGGAGAAGGCTGTAAAATGATAGTGTTCAGTAAATTACGCGGAATCTCCCCCAGAGTTGGCCAGTATACAGTATGTGTTGGGTAGCTGGTCCATCTGCGAGCTGAAAGTTAAACACATGCAAAGCATTATCTGCTCTATCTCGAAGGCTTAAAAGAGGTAAAGTCAGGTGTCCATAATCCGCTAAACCAGTGACTGCTAAATCCAGAATATTAGAAATTGTGGTTTATCGATTAATATATTTGATATAGTCATCCTCAGCACAATACGCAATAAACTCAGCAAATCAATCCTGTTTTTAATATCCCCTGTCCTTTTGTGTTCCCGTAAGCCTCATATATCTAACACGGATTTGGATGTGAACTTCAAGAACATGTTTGAGAAGCTGACAGAAGAGGTAAGATACTATACATTTGCTGTGATGTCGGTAAGGTCCAAATTAAAATGACTAAAGCAGGAAATTGCTCCAAACTTCCCTGATGGAACTTCTGTGAAACGTGTTAAAAATGTTACGTTGGCGCTAGTGGCGCTATTATGTGCGCCGGTGGGAATGTATCTTTTGTAGGTGTGCGATGAGCCCTTCCTGTTATTAAATGTCTGATATGTCTGTTTTGTACGTGTAGAAAGATGAAATGAATGCAGCGGAACTTCGTCTCATTCTGAACAGAATTCTATCCAAACGTAAGTCGGTTACCACTAGGAGTGTCCTAAATTCAGGGGCGCAAATGGAAAAACATTTTAGCTGGGCCCCCAAATGTGTGAAGGAATGATGTTGTACTAGGGACTGTCTTTATCAGCAAACACATAGGAGGTAGAGGCACTCACATTTACTGGCGTTTGTTTTGTGGTGCAAGCGGGAAGCGCTGTGAGTGATTCAAAATAGTACTGTAGAAGAAAGTAATGGCGTCCCTGTTGCACTCGGGAACAGAATTTCATAGTCCTACTGACATTATATAAACTTTTTTATTGCTGGAAAAATACACAGTGCTTCAGGGCAAAAAGGCCGCATCATCACTTTCTTCTATAGTACTGTACAGGCATAACCCGCATTAACGTACGCAATGGGACCTGAGCATGTATGTAAAGCGAAAATGTACTTAAAGTGAAGCACTACCTTTTTCCCACTTATCGATGCATGTACTGTCCTGCAATCGTTATATACGTGCATAACTGATATAAATAACGCATGTGTAACAGGCTCTATAGTCTCCCCGCTTGCGCACAGCTTCGGTACAGGTAGGGAGCCGGTATTGCTGTTCAGGACGTGCTGACAGGCGCATGCATGAGCTGCCGTTTGCCTTTTGGGCGATATGTCCTTACTCGCGAGTGTACTTAAAGTGAGTGTACTTAAAGCGGGGTATGCCTGTACTGTCTTTCTGAGGTAGTTTCTCTGATAGGGAAGTGGACTCCCAGTATAAGCAGTCAATCTCTCATTCATAAGGTGAAGGCATCCCATACATAAGAATATGGCCTCATTCATAGTCAGGCAGCCTCTCTTGTATGGGAAATCTGTCCCTTACTAATATGGTGATGACCTCTCACTCAGCTAAAGACAAGAAACCGAGGCACACATTGCTATGAATAAGTTTAAAAACACAGCCACCGGATATTCCTCAGTGGTACAGTTTTGCGCACTAAACGTACCACACATTCTGGCAATCTTAGACTAAGCCACCACCAGGAATAAAAAGAAACAAATCCTTCCGAGGTCTCCTCTGCTTTAATAAAGACAGAGAACGTGCAGTAAAATGTACCCGGCGTAGAAATAATTACACCTGTCTCGACCCTTTGCATTGGAATGTACATCTTGTTGTTGTCCTCCCTAGTCTGCCTTCTCCAGTCCCTAATACTCCAGTCCCTAATACTCCAGTCCCTAATACTCCAGTCCCTAATACTCCAGTCCCTAATACTCCAGTCCCTAATACTCTAGTCCCTAATACTCCAGTCCCTAATACTCCAGTCCTAATACTCCAGTCCCTAATACTCCAGTTCCTAATACTCCAGTTCCTAATACTCCAGTTCCTAATACTCCAGTTCCTAATACTCCTTTAATTGTGGAATCGCAGTTAAATACAATATCAAAATATATCGATGATGTTGCAGAGATGTTTCCTCCTTTATTTGACTTATCATGAAGATATTGTGTTTTATTTGTTAAGGAACCAACTTAAAATCAGATGGATTCAGCCTTTCGACATGCAGAGAAATGATCTGCCTCCTGGATGTATCCTTTCAGTGACGGTTTTCCTCTCCAGAAGAATTGGGGCCAGATTCACAATGTTGCACTTCAGCTATTGTACATAGTCACACTGCTATCACATTGGTAGCGGGTGGGACTGGCATATTACAGCTCCCAAATATGGATGACATATACAATCTTATTTAACCACTTTTGCTCTCAGAGGAGCCAGCAAAGAGGTCTATGGCCATGGGATCATTATCATGTTAAAAGTCATACTGCGCTTTAGCCATAGAGAGGCCTACGAGCTAAGCATTGCAAAATGCATTGAGTAAAATTGGCACATGTTAAACTCCATTTCAATAGTGCTTGTTTGCGGCTGTGTACTAAGGCAGCGGTGGGGAACTCCAATCCTCGCGGGCACCAAAAGGTCAGGTTGTTTCCCTAACATACATTACAGTACTGTACATTCCCCTGTAACTTTGGAATCACTGCAGAATTCTTCTCTGCTGTTGGCATAACACTTAGTTAGTCTAAAAAAGCAATATGTATTATATATATTCCATGAAATGCGCTGTTATTTTGGACAGATTTCTGCCTTCATTTGCAAAGGTTTATGCGTTTTCTAAACCATGGCTGCGCAAACTTCCTGTGCTGCGCCCCCCCTGCCTGCTCTCCCCGCGTGTCACGCCCCCCTTACCATTAATGCGGCATTAAATGATGCTGTGGGGGGTCATGTGACATCACGTCACCCCGCGGTGTCATTTGACACCGAATTGCCATGGCGACGCGTGGCCCGAAGGCGGCTCAATTCAGGTAAGTGAGTTACAGAGGCCTCGCGCTGAAGAGCGCAGGTCCTCTGTAATCACCGCGCCCCCCCCAAAAAATCTTGCGCCCCCAATTTGCGCAGCCCTGTTCTAAACTATGAAACAAGCATTAAAGTGTTACACAAGCTGGATGCTTTTGCTTGCTCACAGATCCAATATACATTGTCAAGTAGGATGGTTATTTAGGGTTTTTGGGGGGAGGGGATGAGTAAGGCCACTTTGCCTTGTCTACATTAACACCAACTGAGACATGCTGCAAATATCACTATATGTACCTATTTCACTAACTAACCTTTTATCACATGCTCAGAAGACTACAGCTGTCGTACAAGTACCGAGTACTAAGGTTTTATATAAAAACTAATGGTGCTCATACAGTACATCCCCATCCTAATTTTATAGGTGGCATAACCTCTATTGACTTTTAAAACCATCTTAACTAAACTCTTCAAAGATGGATGGGACTGGGACACTAAGCCTTGTGGAGTTCAAAACTCTTTGGCTGAAGTTACAGAAATATATGGTAACTATATTTACTTTACTGCTATTTTCCTCAATTTACTACTGTAGGAATACTTGTCAATGGGGATTTCACCCAAAAATAGCCCGAATGGCCGCTTGGCATATATAGAATGACCCACTATGTGGTAATATGCTGTGAAAAACCTAGCGACATCCTCATGTACTGGGTGGATAATGTATGCTTTTGATAATTGTTGATGCATATTGTGCCTTGCTGGGTCTGGTATTGATGCCAGTGTGGTTTATTAAGGCTTTTTTTTTTTTTAAAGATAACATTTCTTTATTATATATAATACTACTAAATAATAACAACTTTATTTCATATATTTCTTCCAATGGGACTCAAAGCGCGTTACAATTACAGTATATATAGCGCGCGGTACGCAGCACATAGGATGGTTACAGACAGTCCCTGCCCAAATGAGCTTACAGTCTATTATTTTGGTGCTTGAGGCACACATACTATTACAGTATAACACGGATTAGACTTTTTCAGTTATTAAAATTAAAATATGGCTAAAGAAAAATGATTTACTCTTGAACAGTAAAGTTTCCGCCATGACACAATTCTTCGCTGGGAGCACCAGGTCACCCCCTGTGCAACGCCGAGGTCCACGGATCACAGGTTGAACAGGCACTGGTTTAACAGTATACTGTATCTCTGTGAACATATTGTACTCACTCCTGTCCCACTGACCTGTTGCAGATACTGAGTAACGGGGCGTGCAGTGGTGTAGTTACGGGAAGGTCTGGAGACCTGTTGAAATCTTGCCCCGCAATGATCAATGTATCTAACAAGTACTAGATCTTGTGTTCTGTTGTTTCCTAGCAGCCATCACAGTAGGGATGGGAGCTTGTCACGTTCATGCTTCTCTCAAATTGGGCCATATTTATGTAGCAGTGGTATTCAGTAAGACACCGTCCGGTGCCAGGACACACTTTGTGGCACTGGAAATGGTCTTATGGAAAATCACTGCTTAAAAATACGGACCGCTATCTCTTCCCCGTTTTTACTACATAATACTTCATGTTGTCTGCGTTTTTTCTGCACTAGGAAATCTATACGAAAGTGGACACTGATCGCTCAGGAACTATGGATGCCCATGAAATGAGATTAGCTTTACAGGAAGCAGGTGAATTTAATACCGACATCTCGCCTATTTTAATTGCTGAACAAAACGAAACGTTTCAAAATAATTTCGTTTATCTAGGTTTAAGTTCATCGGGTGGTGAGATTATCTCGCAGTTGGTCATGCATATTGTGTGTGTGTCAATGCGTGCACAAATAAAAAAAAATGTATTCAACTTTTTTTTTGTTTAAAAAAAATCTTATTTACACCATTATTTCACTCACACAATCTATATACACACACACACTCACACATACTCACACACACACACATATACTCACATACATACACAAAGTACCTGTCGCTCCTGGCAGCAGTGAGATTCTATAAAAACAAAAAGCATGCGGCACATGCACGCATGCACGGCCGCAACCAGTATAGAACGGCCCTAAGAGTGGGGAGAAGTTATGATTCACGCCAGCTACATCTCCACTTCGTCAGCATTGAGGATAGAGAGGGACAGGCGGCTGCTGGAGTGGCCAGGTGAAGCCTCGTAAGGCAGTCTAAGGCTGAGATTACAGTAGACGCTCGTCTGAGTGCATGGCGTCGCGTCCCAGTTGCTGGAGCGATACGTGGCCTTTGTTTTCGATGATGTGCGTGGCCGTGATGGCACGAGGCTGGTTCTCCCTCATTGTCTGAACCACTCACGTGACCCGGCCGTCGCACAACAAAGACATTTGTTTGGGTCGGCTCAAAATTCTGTTGCGCGCTCTATGGCCTGCCTCAGAGGTGCGACCTGTTCGCGCCGCGCACGGTGTGGACAGGGCCTAAATGCCCAAAAATGGATTAAAGTATTTAAAGATCTGGTAGCCTTGGAAAAGTGTAAATTCGTTGTAGGTTGTGATACCGTTTAGTGGACCAACTTGAGACATCCTGTAGGAATGAAATATGTTTACAGTGATTTCAAAACCTCAAGGATAGAACTTTTGAAGAGACTTATGTGGTTTAGAAAGCTCTGTATCCTATCATTTAGTCTATGAAGAACTCAGTTTGGTCTCCTAAATGTTACAAGCAGTAACATTGGTATACTGTACATTCATAACTTCTTATATGTGGGAAAGGCTTGAATGTGAAACTTTAAGAAAGGATTGTGTTTCATGTTTAACTGGTTGGTGTAGCTTGTAGAACAATCTCGGGCCTGAGTGTTAAATTGACACTCCACTTTGTAATTTTGACATACAATCCAGCCTAGTGTCTCAAACGTTATATATATATATATATATAACGTTTGAGACACAAAAAAAAAAGCCAGATGTGAATGATTCTGAGCCCATTAACCAGTGTCAGGATGCCGCCTCTTCACAATTTCTAAAACAGAAATCCCGCCTGGGATCTTACCTGATCCGCAGGCCCTCAAGGTACTATACTGCTATAGTGTTCCCTACCTGTCTTCCGATGTCTCCCGTGTGAAGCTTGAGTCAGATCTTTAAGAAAGCAGGATAGGTTACTTCGGTGTAGGTATACGGCAGTTAAGATAAGACAGGGAGGGTGAAGGAGACAGGGAGGGTGAGGGAGACAGGGAGGGTGAGGGAGACGGAGGGAGACAGGGAGGGAGAGGGTGAGGGAGAGGGTGAGGGAGAGGGTGACGGGGTGAGGATGAGGGAGACAGGGTGAGGATGAGGGAGACAGGGTGAGGATGAGGGAGACGGGGTGAGGATGCAGGGGATGACTGGTGGCAGGATTGAGGGAAGACCGGGTTGAGGATAGTGAGTGAACGGTGGGTGAGAGGGAGACTGGGAGAGAGGGAGAACGGGGTAGAAGGGGGGGAATAACTGCTATCCTGGCTTCGCGTGGGTTTGCCGGGCGCGCGGGCTGCCTGTCCCTGCCCACGCCCTCCCCCCGGGAGAGCAGCGAGACTACCTCTTTGTGTGGAGTTGATACTACACCTCATACTTGCGGTCCTATACCCCCCCCCATCATCCCCCCCACCCCCTTTTTTACACACCCCTGTACCCTCACACACTCCCCACAACAGCTTTACACCATCACACCTGTGTACACACACACACCTGGTAAAACAAACACTCTTGTACACACACACACACTGGTACCACACGGTACTAATCCACACACTCCTGGTCCATCATCACACACACATGCGTTACAACAACCATCATCGGTGATAAACACAACACACTGGTACCCACACACACTGGTCCACATCCCACTGGTCATCATCAACCACACTGGTAACAACCACACTGGGGGGTACCAACCACACTGATAACCCACACCCTGATTTACCACACATACATCACACACACACACACTTCTACCTGATACACACACACACACTGATTCCACAATCACCCCTACAACACACCACTACCCACACTGATACACACACATTCCACAGACGTACACACAACTACCACCCACACGTACACCACTACTTACACTCACACCACCACACTACACAGCTTACACCCCACACACACCACCTTCGTACACACACACACGACTGCATACACAACCTGAACTGTGTGACCACACACACACGCGATACCACAACACTACACACACTCCCTGATACACAACTGACAGATCACACACACATCTTTGACACACTATACACACCATCACCCTCACACACTATCACATCACACAACATCAGCACAATGACTGATACACACACACCATCACAGCTGAACAGACGATGATGACACACAGCACACAGACTGTATACCACACCCACACACACACCAGCGGATACACACACACACACGTCACACACCCACACAGTCTGATACACACACCCCCACACACCTCACACCACACATACGATCCACACTTCACAAGACTGCTGATCATCCCACCATTCACACGACTGATACACCCCTCACACCACAGTCTGATACACCACACACAGCAACTGGGCCCCCGCACACATCCACACACACACCCCCACTCCATCCCTACGTCACGTCCCACCCAAGAACACATCCTCGTCTACCCCTCCCCAACCCCTCCTCCACTCCAATGCTAGCCTCCCCCTCCTTCTCTCCCGCCCTTCACCTTCTACACCCTACACCTCCTTTCATTACACCACACCACATCACACACACACAGGCATCACTGCAGGCGGCTCCCCGTCGCCTCCCGGCATCCACTCGCCCCCACCCAAGGGGGCGGGGGTGGGAGCTCGGGACGCAGATGTACAAACTGTCCGCCCCCGCCCTGCCCCCGGCGGGAAAGTCCATCGGTCTTCCCGGGGAATGATGGGGACATATACACCGCGTGCCACACACGTCCTCTCGCTCTCTTGTCCCCGTTGCCCCATTCTATCGCACCATGGGGACCGGGGGGGGGGGGGGGGGGAGGCCCCAGGAAGGGAGGCAAGGCAAAAAAAAACCACCTCCTATCCCCCCGGGTGGGCAGAGGGGGGGGAGACATTGCGCAGCCGTTAGAGGAGCCAGGAGCGGGAAGAGACACACACCACGTGTGCTCTGCAGGAGGAAGTGGAAGTCCCGCCCCCGGCACCCTCTGACCTGCAGCCAATCAATCCCCTGCGGCCCGGCCGGCATGCTAAGTCCCGCCCCCCGGCAACCATTCATTGAACATAGGAAAAAAAAACTTACCTGCTCCCGCACGGCATCCTCCCCACCGCTGCCGCCTCGCTGCATACCAGGACTGGGGCCAAAACCCGGGACAAATCCGGGACACACAGGGAACCGGGACAGGATGCAAAAAAACGGGACTGTCCCGGCAAAAGGGGGACAAATGGTCACCCTATGCATGTGAAAAGGCAACATTATTGTTACATGTTGTTTACGCAGCCCTAGTCAGTGTTGGTTGCCTGCAATCTCCTATTCTCCTAGCTGAGAGTGGGCTATTCCTACCCCCCTGTCCTTGCTGACAGTTAGTATAGTCTCACTTCCCTTCTAGTGTGACCCTTGCTCCTCACTTCCTTTTCACCCTGGACTCTGAGTGAGTACCTGCCTGCTATTTGCCCCAGCAAGGCCTTTCTGTTTTACACTGCCTTATCTTTGATACACTGCACTTCAGACAGAGAAGCACTCTCTACCTACACTACAAGTACCTTTCTTCCTGTGATTTTCCTTCAATAAAACTAAGAAAGACAAAGGACTTGTTGTGCTTTGGAAGAGGGAAGGCATGAGTTAAGCTTACTGGAATTATTCATACATCATTCGTGACCCTGGTTCCAGGAGAGGTACATTAGATGACACATACTGTATCAGTAAAGGGCTAAAATTCTCATTGATGACATATAAAGGGACACATTAATCATGTGACAGTATGTATGTATGTACACAACTCAGCAGCACACCTCGGTTTACATTTAAACAACAGTAGATCATGTGTGGGGTGAGATTGACAAAACCTAGAAATTGTTACAGAAAAACCTGAACCCTATGGTCATCTTTCTCCAGCTCAATCTTCACGGATAGAAAATAATCCATTCTTATTTACCAAACGTGTACGGCACGTTGTGTAGTTCCGGAAATGCAGAATAAATCCAGGTTTATTCACAGAGGAAAACCAAAGCCAGTTACCTCTGAAAAAATTAGTCAACCACGAAAGTACTGAACATTAGGAGATCGGTGGGCACGTTATCACCACTGTGGTTTTATGTTTTCAGGGTTTACTCTGAATAACAAGATTCAGCACACCATTGCCCAGCGTTATGCTTCGAAGGACTTGTCCATCGACTTTGATGGGTTCATCGCGTGCATGATACGTCTGGAGACCGTGTTCAGTAAGTGCCTTATGTCTAGTTATTTTCAATGTAATACCTAATACCCAGGCAATGATCAGTTTCCAAGTCATAATGTTTTACTATGAGAGATATGTAACGTTATTATCTGTTTTAAGTATATGTTTTTAAAGAAAGATTGTGTTTCAACCAGTTAAAGAACAGCAATACAATACAAGAAGCTACTTTTGGTGTTATTTTTCTAAGTTTACTACTTCTAGGCTTAATCATGTGGCCTTCAGTGGTGAGTGCCATTGTATATATTCAGCCAATAACAGAGCTGGAATAGTCTGCACAGCATTTTTAATCCCGTTTAGAAAATTGAGTTTGTGCTCTCTAGCATTTAGAATGGGCCTTTATACTCTATATATTTAGTGTTATACTGCAAAGAGAAGTTAGTGGTGATTGTAGAGTCTCACTATGCATTAGTTTTCCTCTTGTAGTAACACTTGGGCTGGGTCCATAGAGGGGGAAGCCGCGCTGAGCCGTGCGGACCGTCCGCGCTGAGCCCGTCATCCTCAATGAGGATGTCTTTAGAGGGGATTTCCGCGAGCGTCCGCAGGCGTGCTGAGGCGCAGGGATTTTCAGCCGACAGCCAAAACTGTTTCTCAGCGCGCTGTCGGCTGAAAACACCCAATCAGCGCGAAGCAGCGTCATGACGTTGTGACGTTGACGTCAGAGCTTTGCGGGTTATTGGCCCAGCGACGTCACTGTCCCGCCTCCCCCGCCTCCCGATCGCGCATGCTGGCTCGCCTGCCAGTCCATGGAATCGCTCCTGACCGAGCAGGCGAGCCTAAGCATCAGCGTGGAGGAGCGCGCTGGACCCCTCTATGGCCTCAGCCTTACCTGCTGACTGCAATAAGAGCACATACATCAGCTGATCTAAAGGACCATCTCGTACTGTGACCTCCATGACCTCTGCTCCTCTTTGTTTCTCCTGCACCTCACTATAAAGTTGTGTATCTGTGTGTATACATACCTATATCACCCCGACACACCCACACCATGAGGTTGCAACCATATTTCTGAAATATATTACCTTGTTCATATTTTACAGCAAAATATCTAAGAACACAATAAATATTCTAGCAGTAAGCAAATCATTTGGGTGCCCTGTCCACTTTTAATCTTTGAGTAGAGACATTTGTGGTCTCAAATGTCATGTTTTACACCTATGAAGAACCTACGCTGGGACCTTAATCAGTATCACAAGAAAGCCACGCACATTTTTGTGATACCTAAAAATCCAGATTAGAAAAAGACGTCCTGATATTGCACGTACTGCAACACCTGTGAGAATAAGGTAGTTTAACCATGCTTGAGATTGCTTGATTCAAATTACTTGCAGTTTCTGGGCATTTTTTTTTTTAGGTATATCCGCGCGAGGGTTCTCATATATATTCTATCCTATACTAATTATATATATCTCTCTAGTATCTATCCTTCTCATCCTATTCTCATCTCCTATATATCAGTGTACATGATTCCTCCTAATGCATTCCTTTGTATGATGCGCAGACATAAACAAACCTATTGGTATGTATAGTTTCTTGAAAATCGTATCGATTTATGTTAATACGCATATCAAATGTGTTGTAATTTTTTTGTGGTTTATGCTATGGCTTCATTTAATTGGTGCTGACCCTACCCATGTAACATACATTTTGCGCTGTATTTATAACGTATGATGTGAGTAATGCACAACCACTTCTTATCGCATGGTACAAGTAGGGTGGCTGCCCCACCTGGTCATGTCTAATGTAGCTTAAAGCACAGTCACATGGGTGCAATCCTTAAATACAAACATTTTAATGTCATGTGATTTGTAAAATATTATGATAACACCATGGCCAGCTCATTATATCTATACGAATCAATTGTATATGGCTATTTAAAACGTGACATGCAACAATACCTAATTAATGACTGTTCTTTATTTTACTACAGAAATGTTTCAGCTCTTGGACAATAATAAGAGTGGAGTCATCAATCTTTCATTACCAGAGGTATTGTATATGTTATAAATACTCCATTTATTCAGTAGTTCTGTTTGCATTAGGGACATCTTCTTACTGTATTGAGCCATGTCATCTTGTGACATACAAATACAATCATATTTGGGTCAAGCACAAGTCCCCCCCCCTCCCCTCAGCCCCTAACTTCCAGGCCTTGCACGGCCCACGCTGCAGCTTCCCACTGGGTGACCCTGGTTGCCCTCTTTGATTTCACTTTTATTTAACTGGCTCATAAAAAGGTACATCTCTTAAGAACCAAGAGTCTCCTGAGCTAGGAATAGCACAGTTCAGCTCCAGGTAACCCCTAATTTGTGATTTGTTACAAAAACAAACAAAAAAAAATCCAAAACTGGGGGCAGTGGTGTTTTAAAGCTGCAGTTCAAGCAATATCCTACATGTGGTTTATTTGTTTTATTTTTTTAATAAATCAGTCCTGTGCTATGCGAAAATACTTGTTTTTTTTCTTTAAAAAAAATGCTACCATTTTTAAAGATATTTTTTAATGTATTCTAATGTAACAAGCATTTTTGTTTCTAATGCAACCATTTTCAAAGTCACATCCCCCTTCCACTTCAGAGACAGGCTCTGGCACACCCCTACTTTGCATCATAGGTAATCTTATGCAGCCCTAACAGTGATATAAAGAACCCCCGAGCCGAATCTTCAGCGATTGATCACCGGAGAATGGATCGATCTGCAGCTTAGCTAATCACTTGTCAGTGTGCAGATTGTATTGATGCACATATTTTAAAAACAGCAGCTTGAACTCCAGCTTTAATGTACAAAGTAGCCATTTTAAGCTTTGTTTTGTATTGAAAAGTTGTTCATTCTCATGTCTATGGGACTCAAAGCTTACATTGTCAACCATATAATTGACAAAATATAAGATACTAGCTGATATACCCGGCGTTGCCCGGGATGTAAATCCGTAATAGGTAATATTAATTATAAATAGGGGAACAATAGGTTGACTATTTGGTGGAAAGGTTGTATAATGATGTTGAAAGGAAACATGGAAGAAAATGTAATACGATGTTGTTTAAAAATGGTTTATTGTAAACACACCACAGTACAATGTATATTTTGGTGACATAAGTGATGTAAAAATGTGAGGTGTGTGTCCTGCTAGGGTGTGAGCGGGTGTGAGGCGGCGGGTGGGTGTTCAGTACAGGTGGCGGGTGGGTAGTGAGTGCTGGCTTTGGGTGGGGCTCCCGCTAGGGTGTGAGAGTGTCTGGTGAGTGCGTGCGGCGCCTGGTCAGTGATGTCCGTGCGTAAGGGTGTGAGTGCGGCGGGTGGGTGTGAGGTGGGAGGCGCCAGGTGGGTGGTGAGTGGGTGCGGCAGCTGGTCAGTGATGGTGCGTAGGGGCGGGAGGCGGCAGGAGTGTGTCGGGTGGGTGAGAGGTGGCGGGTGTGTGTCGAGTGTGGCGGGTGGGTGAGAGGCGGCAGGTGTCTGTTGAGTGCGGGCGGCGGCTGTGGGGCGTAGGGGTGTGAGGCGGCGGGTGGGTGAAAGGCAGGGGCGGGAGGGCACGTGGGTGAAAGGCAGGAGCGGGAGGGCGGGTGGGTGAAAGGCAGGGGCAGGAGGGCGGTTGGGTGAAAGGCAGGAGTGGGAGGGCTGGTGGGTGAAAGGCAGGAGCGGGTGGGTGAAAGGCAGGGGCAGGAGGGCGGAAGGGGGAGAAATCATCAGAGACCAAGATAAGTTTCTGTACCCTTTTCGCAGTCTTCTCTGCTTGTTTACTGATCCGGAACCCTTCGCTTGAGTGCACCAAGTGAATCTGTTGGCACACCTCTCACGGCCCCCCTCGCCGCTGATACGGGGGTACTATTGATGGGCTATAAACTGCTCAGTCTTATCTTCGGGAGTCACCCTATCATGTGGGTCCCCCATCTCCTCTCACCTCTACGCCCCCCCCTACCTCGGGCTCGTGTCATCTTCCCCCAATCATCAAAGCGAACAATACGCGTAATGAGTTACGGTGGAGACCCCCGATAAACTTTCGGCATAGGTCCTCACCTACATCCCCCATGGGGTACCCCCCCCCCCACCCCCCCCAGGGCTCTCAGGAATTCACAGATAGACCTCGCAAACCTCCAGGCCCGTCATCCTCGTTACCGCCGCCATTCCTACATGACATCTGGATTCCCACCTTTGAACTCGAGCTTTCCAGTGGACGTCCACCATAAGGTAGGGAACCTATTCCTTGGTCCACTACCAAACGTATCACTCCCTTACGCTTCGGGGTTATTCGAATTTTTCCGCTGTGCTCCCCCCCCACCTCCCCGGAATGCAGGAGACGCTTCCCTATACCTCAAGCCAACCCACTTAACTTATACACTTCATAGCCCATACTCGCCCTGTCTCCCTCTTTGCAAGCCAGACTCATGGCGACTTCCAGTCTTTTATTTCCTACGAGTGAGATGGCCCTTTCCCTCGTGTTCCCTAATCTTCACCCCCCCCCTACCGCCTTGACCTATTATCGCCAACATGTCCCACTCGTGTTGTGAGCATCACAACCAACTCACCCGCGGCGTTAAGATGGTGACTGTAAGTTCTCCCCGTCGTATGGAGGACATTGCGGACGGGGGTCCCGAGGCTCTTTACGTCTTGGCTGTCATCTCCGGCGGTTTTCTACGGTCAATTTGCTCCTTGACTCTCTCGTCTGTTTCGATATGCTCCATGCCACGGCGCTTCTACTTACTGAGGCCTTTATTCGTCCCCTGATGGTGTTCTCGCGCCCCCACCCCCCCTAACTGGCACAACCCGCCCCCCCCGTACGTCTTGATGCAATCGATGTCCTCCTTCACCTGGAACCCGTTCTATTATTTTCTTCGACGTTTTTTAGGACTCGCTACCTCTTCGTTTTTAGTGCCCCCCCTCTCCAAGACCTATCCTGTCGTGACCACCGCATATGGTGCTTGTTTCGACTGCGTTCCCCCCCCCACCACCCCTCCGCTTTTCCGCATGGAGTTAATCACCGTACACGCCACCGCCCTTGCCCCAGCAAGGCCACGAGTCCATTTAGGTTGGGTCTATCCCCCACCCGGAGCCGTGACATCCCCATTCTCTGTCAGACCTAGCCCGATGATCCTCCCCATTGTATCTTGGATCTATGGCTCATCGACCGGACACGAGTCAAATCTTCCGGTTACGGAAACATCGATGGGCGAATGGCAGAGATTTGGGACACATCTTTAGTGGCTACGCGCGATACTCCTCCTTGTACCGCGTCCTCACTCTGGTTACCTCCAGGAGCATTATCAGCCGGTCGACAGACATCCTCTCCAGGCATTTCGTTAACGTTGTTTGATTTTAGAAGTAGTCTTTCGGTTATAAGTAACACCACTTGTAGGCACTTGAGGATTGACAAGGGAGAGGATTAATGGAGAGCACCATGAAGGAGTGGGAGGGCTGGTGGCGGTTGTGAATTGATGTTTGAAAGGCAGGACAGAGGGCGTGGGTGAACACGGCGAGGGGCGGTGGGGAAAGGCAGGGGCAGGTGGTGGGTGAAGGCAGGGGCGGGGGGGTTGGTGGGTGTGGTGAAAGGACGGGCGGTGGTGAAAAGCAGGGGGGCGGGTGAAGGCAGAGGGGGGAGGTGTGCGGGCGTTGGTTGGGTGTGAAAGCCGGGAGAGCGCGACAGTGGGGTGAAGCAGAGGCGGGGAGGAAGGGTGGGTGCGTAGGGCGGGGCTGGGGTGGGGGTGAAAGGGAGGGGCCGGGAGAAAAGGCAGGTCGGGGGAGAGGTAGGGAAGCGGGGATGGAGGAAAAGGATAGGGGAAAAAAAGGAAAAGGAGGCATGGGGGGGAACGGTTGCAGGAGGGAAGGCGTGGGGGGGAAGGTGGGGGAAGGTGCGGGTGGGGGAAAGCAGGGTCGGGGGGGAAAGGAGGCGGCAGGCACGGGAGAAAGGGGGGGAAAGGCAGGGGGCGGGGAGAAAGGGTGGAAAGGCAGGGGTGGGGGAAAGGTAAAGGGGGGGGTCACTGTGTGTGTGTCAGTGTTGGAGCAGTGTGTCTGTCACTGAGGTTGTGCAACTGTGTTGTCAGTGTGTGGTTACTGTGTGTGTGTGTTTGGAGGGGTACAAAAACGGAGCTGGGGGAGTCAAAAACGGAGCATGTGGGGGTGGTTAAAAAACGGAGTGGGGAGGGGCAAAAACGGAGCTGGGGAGGGGCAAAAAACGGAGGAGGGGGGGGTGTCAAAACAGAGCTGGGGGGTCAAAAACAGAGAGGGGGGGGGGAGGGTTCAAAAAAGGAGCTGGGGGGAGGGTCAAAAACGGAGCTGGTGGGGAGGGTCCAAAAACAGAGCTGGCTGAGGGGGGGTTCAAAAAACAGAGCTGGGGGGGGTCAAAAAACGGAACTGGGGGGGGGGCAAAAACAGAGATGGGGGGGCGACAAAAACGGAGCTGGGGCGGATCCCTCTCTAAGCAGGGGAGAGAGTGATTTCGGTGAGCGAAGTGGGCGAGAGTGGTGTCTGCCAGGGGGTAGCTGGAGGTGCCGACCTCTGCACTAGGTAGGGAGCGGTAGGCCGGGCGGCGGGGTGTGAGGGGGGACCAGGTGGGAGAGTGTTGGTACTTATTGTGTGTCGTTCGTGGTCAGCATCTCCAGGGGGTTTGGGTGTTTGTGTGTTTTGTTACGATTGTAATCCGCAGGGTAGGCTCACCAGATCTTCAGGGCTCACCAACAGTATGTTGGGACGCTTCTCGGGGTGTGAGCAGTCCACACGGGTGAGAGTGTGGGTGTGTGACTGGAAAACAGTGGCTTAGAGTTAGACGGCCAATGAAGCCATGGGGGGGCGGGCCATGGGGGGGGGGGAGACACCGGCCAATGAGAGCCGTGGGCGGACCAATCAAATGGTCTCCAGACACGCACAACCAAGATTTTCAAATTTATATATATAGATATCTCTTCTCTTTTCTCTCCACAGTGGCTCTGCTCTACATTGGTCTAACAGTGGATAAGAATGACAATGATGCGCATCCATCAATAAACCTATTTGTGTTTTACTTTGAGTAATTTTTCTAATGATGTTAACATTTTTGTGTTCTAAATTCATTTTAATGCAAAATACTGTAAAAATATACACAAAACTCAATAAATTCACAGTAATTGGTCTTATATTATTAGGGCAAACATTAAAAATCTGAAAGTTTTGAAATAAAAAAAAGAAAGCTGTTAAATGTGCCTTTTAATTCATTCTCTAAGACAAAGGTTTTCAACCTTTTTTTCTCTCGGGCACTCTTAACCACAGTGTCAGTTGCTGAGGCACCCTACAACAGGACAGGGTCACAGAAAACACAGGACAGACAGTCACAGGAGACAGACCGAGAGTCACAGGAGACAAAGACAGTCAGAGGGCACAGGGAGTCGCAGGATCCAGAGGGGGCGGGAAGGCACAAAAAATACACACACGTCAGAACAGAACAAATACACACAGGACAGAGACACACAGCCTCACCTCTTTCCGGGTACATGCTGCTCCCCCCTCCTCTGCTTGGGCACACCCCCCAGAATCCCGACACCACCTCCTGCTTGGCTGCTGCTGGGTAATGCAGCCAATCAGGGTAGAGGAAACTGCCCAGCCCCCTAGCAACTTCCCTGCTCGGGGCGATCGTGGGAACCCCGCAGCACCCTTTTGATCCTCTCACGGACAATTTAAAAAAATAATAATAATAATAGGATTGAAGCAGAGGGGGTCTCTGGAGCTTTAACCCCATTTATTTCAGTTGCAGGGACCACCTACTTTCGGAGATACTTAACCTCCGAAGGGTGTGCTGGTATCTTCTGCTTTTTAAAGCTCCCGCGTCACATGGGCCAATAGGAAGCCGCACTGGATGATGTCACAGCTTCCTATTGGCCCGCAGGGCGCTGGAGCTTTGAAACGCCGCCATTACATGATCCCTGCTAGCCTAGCGGAGCGGTTACCGGCAAACCCTATAGAGGTAAGTATCTTGGGAAGCAAGGGGTTCCCCCGGACCTGAAATTAATGGGGTTCAGCTCCAGAGACCCCCTGCTTCAACCCTGTAATAATAATACAAACATCGCCGGGTTGGATTGCCTCTTTAAAGTAGTTTATACATTAATGAGGGTAGTTATTAAACTTCCACGGGGCCGATTGGCATCCTATTGCACAGAAACGACTATTGGCTTCAATGGGAGTTTCTGTGCTATACTGTAGTTACATAAACCAATCCCACAAACCAATCCCACTGTTTGTAAAATGAATGGATGAAGCCATGATTCTCATTAATACATACATCCCAACTTTCTTGTTTCTCTGATATACACTAAGCCTTATGAAATCAGATTCCAAAAAGTTCTCTCCATCATTAAATAATAACTCTGGCACTGCCACCCCACTTTGTAATGACTTGTCTCTAACTTATTTTTCTTTTAAATGCTTCTGTGGTGATTGCAATTCCCTCTTGATGGGGTATTGAAGTATATTAGCTCGGTACATCCATTGCACATAGAATATCACTATTTGCAATGTTTTCTATTAGCTTGATGTTATTAAGAGAGTCAGTAGTATCTGTAATGCATGTGCTGAGATTCATAGCCACAGGTTGCAAGAAACAGTCTAAATGAATGGATAAAGGTTGCAGGAGGCTACTGTATCCGTTCCTGCTACTATTGGATGTCCTGGGGGCCTTTCTAGATTTGTATGCACCTTTGGCAATAAGTTGAGCACACACATGACTGGATTTTTCTTCATCAAAAGGCTGAAGTTTTTTGATCAGTTCATTCTGCTTTGAGTGCTTGCAAAACCACTGTGTTTTAATAGATTGTACTGTATAAGAGTTTTAGAGTGGACATTTTTAAGCTTCAGCGATACAGACCTGTATTATTAGCTAGCAGATATTTGTAAACATTTACATATAAATTGAAAATTACTGTTTTGTATGTATATATTAATGCAGGGGTACATCACATGACCCCGCGGTTAAGGGGGGAGCGAGCACCAGGGGAGACATTGCCCATTGACTGCTAATGTATTGATCTGTGCCCCTGTGACTCTCTCTGCGCATGCGACAGGCTCACCAGTTGCTCTGAATGGGTTCATTTATCTCTTCATTGCTATGACAACCTTTTGCTTTAAACAGCCTACTTTGACAGCACGTATGCACCTTTGAAAAAGCGCGCCCTAGCGCGAAACGTACGTCAGGTGATCCGACGTGATGACGTCACTTCGCGGCACCGGTGGACACATGTAACATCCACACTGAATGTCAGAGCTGTTTCCTTCCATACGCAGGATATGCAACGCTACTATACCATCATACAACTAAGCTAAGTCCAGTATGTAGCTTTTCTTCACATATTTTGTGCGATTACATGTACCACTACATTAGAAGGAGACTTTCTTTAAGCTACTCACCTTTGCAGTCGGAGCTGTTCTTGACTAGATTCAGGAACGGCACCCTCAATATACCGACACACGGCTTTGCCTTTTTGTAGCTTCTCTCTACATATTATGTGTCAGTGTATGCACATCCGCTCCGAAATAGGGGGTTTCTTCTATCTGATTTGCAACATTTGTTACCTACTAGTTGTGATCATTGTGGCTATTTTCCATGCTGCCTGCTATTTACACTGACAACGCTAGATTCAGGACATTCTACACACAGTGGGTATTATCTCATTATTGTATATATTTGTCACCAGCATGTGGACTAACAGCATCTACACTAGACTAGAGGTCACCAATTGCGTGCCACTATTGCATTGACTACTCAATGACACTGTTTGACCTCTATGAGACATACAATTATTGTGATCCTAATGTTATAATCCTATACACATGCTGTTCATTATACATACTATTGCTCAGCATTTAGGGGTTATTTTAAGAGGCTATAACTGGATACGGTCTCTGAACCGTGCCTCTGGTCTACACTGACGCATATTTTATGCCAGCCCTTTATAAGATCTTACTCTTTTTGATTTGATTTCATTATTATACTTGTGTGTCTTGACCTATCAGATCAGTGCCTCTTTCTCTCACCGGCCTATGCTTGCTCAGTGACCATACGTCGTTATATTATATTACATTACCCTATTATTTTTGATACACTAGTCATATGTGATAGGTTTACCAATTTGGTATACATTTTCTGTCCTTATTTTTCCTCTGGAACCAGTGCTGGTATTTGGTAATACCATACCTTATCAGTTTTTTAGACAATAGTAGTGAGACATTTACTGTCACTATTAATTTCCTTATGAATTTATTTATGGACTAGTTAGCCTTTTTATTATTTGGCTCTCCATAGACTAGTGTTGCTTTTAGGTATTCTTCTACATGGTACCTATGTTTGAAGTCTCAATTTGTATGTCTTTAGGGAGTGGTCTTGGATCAATTTACCACATCCCTCTGTACAATTATTTTTATTTCCATTATATATTAAACAGTTAAGTTTTTATGTCTTCACCATTCCAACGTTATCATTTTGAGTGCGTTCATTGGGGTATCTTGTTGTTTGTTTAGTTTATCCATTTTTTTGCTAGTACCCATGGTATGTTACACTCCATAGCATGAGGGCTTTTTCTATTTACCTGCCATGTGTGGTTAAACACTTGGATAACTCGGTGGGGATGACAAATATAAACATATCCCCTGCTTAAAATTGCTGTTCCATATAGCGACTTCCAAAAATATTTGATATATATTGCCTTCACTTTCCATCTTAATTACATACTGCCTTAGGACAACATCCAGTAGCTCTGGAGATTAGAAAACCCCTCTTGGGATTTTCTAAAGAAAACTGCTTTCCTACTTTGCATGTGTGGGATTGCAATGTTTCACTCTAATACACCCATATGAGCTTTTATTAAAAAGCACAACAAGAGTCTGCACACCTACAGTAGGGTCTTATTCTATACGTGTGTTTGCCCATTTAGAAATCCAGGAGTTTCAATGGCCATGAAGCCATGAAAATACCTCTACCTACAAAACACTGGAATAGCCCCTGTGCTAGCCTCCTGCAGGACAAACATAGCAGTGACATGTCTCAGGAGTAAATCTAAATGATTGATGCTTTTTTTTATTTCCAAAATGCAGACACCAATAAATATTCTGGTTACATTGCGAACTTGGGAGTTGGTTTCATTCATTCTCTTCTGTTTGATGTCACTGTGTGTTCAGCAGGACCTTACATTGGCCCTCAGAAGAAGTGTCTCATGAGGGCAGAGGAAACACTTGATTATCATGTTCCCCTTCCAAATAAAATTTTGCGGAGAAATCAAAAGCAACCAAGCAAATGTAACATTTATATTTCTGGGATCAGTCAATAGGCAAAACAAGGTAGTGAAATCAAATGGGGGCTTATTTGGATAAAACCTCGGAAATACAACAAAACACAAAATACAGAAATATACACACTTACTGGGATCTGGGGTATGAGATCTAGCCTTTCCTAGTTGCAGGGCGCTCACTTGCGAGGGCTTACCCTGATTGGAACCTTGTTCCGGACGTCCTGGACTGAGATTCAGCAGAAACTCCTGACCAGGACCTAGTCCCGATACTCCTGGAACTCCTGTAGGTGTCCACTACGTTCTCTGATGAGAACTTGGTCCTCACATCTGACTTAGTCTCTGCAGGGCAGACTTTTCCGGCTTCAAAACGAAGCCGGTTGCTCTTTTAATTGGGACAGAGCAACTTTGAAAAGCCCGCCCTATTTACATCAACTCAAGACACAAAATTGTCTGGTTCTCTGACAGGGGCTTCTCCTTACATGCCCTCCGCTGAGCTATGTTCAGCATGGAGGAAGAAGGAGCGAACAATCAGAGTGTGGGAATTTCTCCCCGCCAGGGGCTCATCTCTGGGCTAACGTCAGAGGAGGAGGTGTGCCAAGCAGCTCGGGATGCCCCGTGAACGGGACATACGAATTGACCAATGGGAAACGTGCTGACATTCTGCCGCTTCCCCCAGTAAATCCATTGCCACCTACTGGGCAGGCTCCACTGAATCTGGCAAACCAGAAGGTCCTCCCCACAGGGGCTCTCTTTTCTCCAGACCCAGCACCCTGCCCCGGCCACTTAGCACCACGACACCTCTCAACATCCCGTCTCCTCTTTGAACTACGGACTCTATACAGACATGCCGGCGTCTATGCTGATGCCCTAGCTGACTGTATAGAGTCTTATAACAAATGTCTAAAACATAACATACACTTTAATAAAATATATACTTTGGGGAACCTTATGCTTATAAGGGAAATGGATTTGGGATATTTGGGCTCAAAATCCAGGAGTCTGGAGGACACTGGCTTGCCCCGGTGTAATTCACCCCCAAGTACCGGCGAATCATGCCTGCTCGTCGCGAGAATTAAAGGATGACCGGTAACTTCGGCCCCCGAACTCCTGCAAATAAAATAATTGCATTTCTACAGAAAATATCCCACCTACAACTGACACAATAAATCTCACAGTTCTAGGGCCAAGGGAATATGAAAACAGAAAAAAGCCAGGGTCACTTTATTTTCTACATGTATTATCCCTGGCCCCAGGCTTATGGTGCTTAAATAGCTACCGGGACCCCACGGTTTCAGGGGTAACCAGAGGGCTTAACCTTTTTTGTATAGACTGGTTAATTTGACCTTTACAGTGCCCTATGGCATACCAGGTATTTCTGGGGAATTTCCAGTTTTCCAGGGGCTTTCACACACTGTTTCCATCAGCCGTGGTTAGTGGTAGTCATGTGATCACTGGTGAAGCAATCACATGACCAGAAATGCCAGTAGTCCGATGGCACTAAGGGTCTGCCTGACCTTAGTACAATACAGGTTAAGGAAGTGTTGTTCATTTAGGTTCATATTTGTGTGTTAGGGAGTAGTAAAACGCATTTATGTTCCATATCTACCTCATGACATGCAGACACTCAATGCAAAATTGTCTTCTATTGTAACAGTTGTAGATATCAGGGGAATTACAGGAGTTTCATACCAATGCAGCACTAAGCTCCAGTGCACGTGCACATCACTGACAATTGAATGGTGAAGAAAAAAATGTGAACTAGCGCTAAAGTGTAATACACAGTGTGATATTCAAAATCTTGTAATAAAGGTTGGCTGCCCGGTGATACTGCCAGTACTAACAGAATAAACTAAAATAAAGAAAAACCTGGCGCCAAATAGTCAGTGGAATGTCCTGTACTCCTCAGGGGAACCGCAACTTGCTCGACAGACCATGCAAAGAAAAGAACACAAAAACAAACAAAAATCATAGCGCAACACTGTAGGGTAAGCAGTATTGTTACTAATACACATAAACAGTTAAGAATCCTAGCGATAATTAAAACAATTTTTTATATTAAAAAGAACTAGCCAAGACCGACTATGGCAAATACAAGGAACGCAGGTCATCGGAGCACAAAAATTGGAGCCCTACTTACATACAGCAAGATTAAGCTCGCATGGTAGGAACAAGTCCTAAGTAGAGATGATCTCCCTGGCGGGTGATGCGCTCTGCTCACTGCGGCTCAGACACCAGTCAGTCCTTCGATGGTAACCGGAACAGCTCCGGCCGTGGGGGCTGGTGTGCGGGGTCCACAGCTCTGCACCGCGTGTAGACACACGCCTCACTTCCTCTACGGAACAACAGGAAGTCTCTGCGCGCCCGGCGCGCGATAGTGCCCGTTGTCTTAAAGGAACAGCGGCTAGCTGAAGGGAAAAGCTGGGCTCCAATGCCAAATGTCCTCAAACGTCCAAAGTCAGTCAGATAGTGCTGGCCACTAGCCCTACGCGTTTCGTAGATGTAATCTACTTCCTCAGGGCTGAAAAGGTTTTCAGCCCCTGAGGAAGTAGAGATGACATCTACGAAACGCGTAGGGCTAGTGGCACAGACCACTATCTGACTGAATTTGGACGTTTGAGGACATTTGGCATTGGAGACCCAGCTTTCCTTCAGCTAGCACAGCTGTTCCTTTAAGACAACGGGCCACTATCGCGCGCGGGCGCGCAGAGGACTTCTGTGTTCCGTAGGAGGAAGTGAGGCGTGTGTCTACAGCGGTGCAGAGCTGTGGACCCCGCACACCAGCCCCCACGGCCGGAGCTGTTCCGGTTCGTTACTCGAAGGACTGACTGGTGTCTGAGCCGCAGTGGAGCAGAGGCATCACCCGCCAGGGATCATCTCTACATTAGGACTTGTTCTACCATGCGAGCTTAATCTTGCTGTATGTAAGTAGGGCTCCAATTTGTGCTCGGGATGACTGCGGTTCCTTGTATTTGCCATAGTCGGTCTTGGCATAGTTCTTTTTAATAATAAAAAATTGTTTTAATTATCGCTAGGTCTTAACTGTTTAGTGTGTAGTACAATACTGCTTACCCTACAGTGTGCGCTATGATTTTTGTTTGGTGTGTTTTTCTTTGCATGGTCTGTCGAGCAACGTGTTGCGGTTCCCCTGAGGAGTACAGGACATTCCACTGACTATTTGACTGACAATTGAATGCCATTAAAACAAAAAAATGTCAATGTAATACAGCAAGGCCCCGCTTCTCGGCACCCCGCTTTTCGGTGATCTGCTGATACGGCGGCACCGAGAAGGGGGCCGCCATGTCTGCTCAGAGGTCGCGCATGCGCAGAACGGGCTGTTGCCGCCGGCGCGCATGCGCAGAACGTAGCTTGCGCGCGCAGAACGTAGCTTGCGCGCACAGAACGGAGGTCGCTCATGCGCACAAGGGGGAAATTGCCGGGTTGCACATGCGCACAGCTGAAAATCGCCGGTTCCACTTTCTGGCGAGCCCTTAGAACGGTACCCGCTGTATGCCCGGGGCCCTGCTGTATTATGCAGGTAAAACATTCATCAGGATACATACATTTTAATATGTTCTTCTTGTTGCTATTTATCTTTCAGCCCTCCTGTAACACATTTCGTTTTTGGTATGTAACACCCCGATGTAGTCTATTTATAATAATAATAATAATGTTTTCCGGCTGCCAAGGAGCACTGTATTTATTAAACTAATTGTTAACAACTCACTGAGCAAGATCAGTTGTGATTATATGAATCCAAAGACATTTTGAATGTGGTGTAAATTTGTTTTTATTCAACGTTCAATTACGTTTCATTGATTGGGCGTTTATAATTAACAGTGTTTGCATTCAAACGCGACTGTAATTTTCAGCATACTGTAGCTTGAAAATGTTCTCGGAATGTAAAATAGAAATGGTTTTACGGACGCGTATCACTGTCCTTGTCCAGCTTTAGACCAATGCAAAGCACAGCCACTGTGGAGAGAAAAGAAAAGGTTTACTGGCTATGCACTTATTTAACCCAGGCTGTGCAGACTAGCGGTGTAATGCAGCAGGCACAGGCTTACGGGGGGTCCATGTTAAAATGGATTTGAAGCAAAAGGTGACACTGTGTGCTCATTTGCATCTAGTTTACCATATGCCCTGGAAGCATTGTATGTTAGGTGATAATGGTGAAAAGCTGGGTTGCAGTTGTGTGTAGGGCCAGCTTGATGGCGGTGCCGTCGGTTCCTGTGCACCTAGCCCCGCGCTCTCCCCTACAACAATTAAATTGATTCCCCCGGAGGAGAGCGCAGGGCTCCTGTAACTCTCTTACCTTCTCCGGCGGCATCTTCTCATGCAGGATCCCGTCATCCTGGCTCCACGCCGTCAAATGGTATCGCGTTGCCATGACAATGAGACGTCCTGTGACGCCACGTTGCCATGACAACACGATGCCACGGCAACGTAACACTACTTGACGTCGTGAAGCCACGAGGACTGGACACTGAAGAGATGCCACTGGAGAAGGTAAGAGCCGAGGCTCCAGGCGTCACGGCCCCGAGCCCTGCAAACATCCCAGCCGGCCCTGCTTGCGTGAGACATGTATGTGAATGTGTAATACAAAACGATACCAAGAAACTCTACATCCTATACAGCCAAATCCATCTCAATTCAATGAACTACTACTTTGAGACTTGGAACGATTGAATTGTAATAGTAATGTAGAAGAAACCGTAGTGTTACATTTCATATTCCTTGTGGTTTTTCTCACGAGCAACAGGATCTTTTGTTTGCAAATGAATTTTTAGTGCAAAATGTACGCATGTCCAACTCCATTTCAATTGCGCTTGTGTGCAACTATTTAACAACTTCAAATATGTCCCCATCTGCGTCAAAAAGGATTGGACATGTTTTTGTGCACACGGAAATGGCCTGCGCTTGGTGTACAGATGAAAATGATACCAGAAAATATATAAATTCTGTGCGCCAGAAAATCAATTAAAAATGCGTCAAAATCATCCACCTGGCGTAAACCCTGAAAAGACCGTTTATATTGTTATTACAGAACGAAGTTGCTATGCATCAAACCAAAAGTAAGGATGTTTGCTGCACACCGCAGAAAAATAATAACGCGTGATACATTTACCGGTGCTCCTTAGTCCCACGGAAGACCTGCATGTCATCCAATATATCCAGTGTAATTAGTGGGCAAAGGCACACGGATTTCAATCATACAGAATTTATTGTGCCATGGAACACACAGCGTTTCGGCCACGTCACCTGAGAAAGGCCAGCAGGCCGAAACGTTGTGAGTTCTATGGCACAATACATTCTTTATGATTGAAATCCGTGTGCCCTTGTCCATCAATTACATTATGTATCAAACCAAACATTCATTTCATGCACCATCTTTTTTCACAGTATGGCTATTATAAATATTACACTAATAATTTACATCTACTAATATTATTATAAATAAAAATACAGACAATTATTTTTTTCATTACAATTGTATCAATCAGGTATTGAAGACGAGGAATGCGTCACAAACCATTTTATACAACAAATTATGTTTCATGTGTATGATGCCTTTACACCCAGGACGCACATTTTATGAAAGTTTATATTAACTTTTAACACTGACCTTTTTAATGCAACACTAATTAGAAAAAAGATGTTTGTACAAAGGCCCTATATTCTGTACTTGTGGCTTCTCACATGGTCTGTAAATAACATGTTGCTGTATTCTCGCTATACACCTGCCCGACTCTTGCATTTTGCTCAAAGGTGTCTTCTGCCTACCCCTTTTGAATCTAAAGCCCTCACCCAACTAAAGCCTCTCTCACTGATTGCCCCACACCTCTGGAATGCCCTTCCCCTCAATACTGGCACCTTCTCTCTCCACCTTTAAGACCCCATCATAAAAAACACACCTCTTTAACATTTAGCACTGACCTTCGCCCCTTGCAGACTGTTAATGTATATTTTGGTAGGGGTCCTATGTTTATATGTTTAAGAATATACGCTCCATTTTTGTCAGCTCAGATACAATGTGTATAGCTGTAGGGAAAAAGTATGGGAACTCTGTTTTAACACAGAGACCAGAAGTCACTTCTAATACAGTTGCTCCCTGCTGAGATCAAGCCCCAGATATCCTGTTTGACCGGAATCCTAAAATATTCAAACTGTCCTGTCAGCAACGTACGTTAGCCATGGCAACTGGGGGTTATCTGAGAGAAAAATGGCATTGTTAAGGAAAACTATAGCAACGACAGCAGGTCTGGGGGGTAACTGAAAGGAATATGGCATTGTTAAGGACAACTGGCTTCTGTTAAGTGTACATGGCAACTTGGCAACCTGAATGAATTACATATATGTGACAACGCCCCGAAAGGGCTACAAGAACTGATGCATATGCCCATTAAAGCAGACCAGTGAATGAGAACGATACTGTGTGTGTCCGAATTATTCATTTGTCTCCAGACGTCTGTCCAGCTATCCTGTCCAGCAAATTGAACCTGAAAGGGACCTCCTGGGAGGCAGCCTTCAGTCCACGGGGTAGACCTGCTACCGTACGGCGGAAAGCAGACCATATTTTCACAGACGCACTTCCAGAACACTCTCCTATTTTGTCTGTAAGTTCTCCCTACTTGCCACTTACATTGTAAGCTCTTCGGAGCAGTGAATCTTTTTCCTAGTGTTACTTTTATGTCTGAAGCGCCTATTCCCAGTATGTGTTATATTATTATTTGACGTTTATTACTGCTGTGAAGCGCATGTGCACGCCTCATCTGATAAATGTCATGACATCACTGTGATAAAATTATATCATAAAATATATTCAACTCCTGTATGTATAAATACGTATAAAATGCCCCGCGCTGCTGCAAATCTGTATCTTTGTGCACCTACTGACCACAGTTTGGGAAACCTGAGACACAAGATAAACAAGTCAAGTTGGAAGAAACACAAATATACATATTAAACAATAAGTGTGTTTTTATATTCTGGTGTGACAGCATAGGTCCAGGTTTTATTACTATGTTATGGGAAGAGATGCCCCAGAAAAAATAGCTCCTTAAAAGTCCCAAGTGTACCAGCAATACTGAGTGAATGTAACCCAATTGTAACATATTTATCTTACCTCGGGTAAAGAGAGATTGATGACTCCACTCTTCTTCCTTTCCAGGAGTTCAAACATTTCTGTGGTTAAATAAAGAGCAGGTAGAGTACATGTGTTCTCACATTCTTTATAGTGCCCTTTATTACAATCAATAGACGGTGACATTTAACATTTCAACACTATTAAAGCAGTGCTCCCATGTCATCAATCTTCAGTTTGCTGCAGATATTAAACAACACAGAGAAGCCCAATGCTACATCCAATATTTTACTGTGAATTTGTTTGTTGTATACATATGCCACGCTCAATAGAACTCCTTTTTGACACTTATATACATATATATATATATATATTTTGTGGGGGCTCAGGGGTTCCTAAAAAGAGGTTGCTGGGGTTCTGTGTGTTTAACTTATTTTCAGCTGGTCTCAGCTGTTGGAGGTTAGTGGTTCCTCCTTCCCAGGTTTTAAGCCCGCTCCTCCCCACTTCCCAAGTCAGCATTTCCTTTTCTTTTTACATGATATAGATCCAATGTTGGTCTTTCTCCCTCCTAATAGAGGTAAATGAGAATTTTAATCCAAATAGAGGTATATTAGTATTTTATCTGGTAGTGCTAGGACCTGTGAACTGTGTCTGCCTTGTCGTGGCTCACAGGCTTACAATGCGTTGGCCAAAGGGTTAAACTAAATGACCCTTTTTCAAGAGAATATATAAGTATTTTACTGTGTATTTTTGTCATATTGGATGTAGCATTGGGCTTCTCTGTCGCTTGCTGCAGATATTAACTGTCAGGGTGGTAATCCTTAGTGTACCGTACAGTAAGAAGACATCACCCATTACTTAAATCAGGCATTAAAAACACTGCTAGTTTATGTTACATGGGAAAGAAAAGCAACAAGGAAATAAAGCCAAAGCATAAACCACGTTTTAATTTGCAGTTATTTTAAAAGATAAGACAATTTGTTCATTGGTGTCAGTGCATGTATATAGCAAACATTAACTGGTCAGATTCTCCTGAAAAATTAAAAGCCGGGGATGAGTATACAGCAATAGAACTGGGCTTCAAACTAACAGACCGAGGGCATTACTAGTCCAACAATTTACCACAGATATTGTATACGTTTACTCTTGGCTGTGATATAGACACAGAGATTGTGCACCAAACTGCATATGAAGGTGGTGAAATGATGGTGGCAAACTCAAGTAGGGAGATCACTGTGGTGAGATGCATACACCTGAGGGGTTTGTATATACACACACAGCTTCAGAATGAGGAACAAGAGGCACAGAATAGACTCTCAGAGGCCACAGTAAATGGTCCTGCAGTGAATTACAGAAGTTATTGTACCCATTATAGTACGATAACGCATTTGCTCTTGTGCAACTTTCAAGGTGTTATCATGAGATTTACAATTCAATGTAGCCACGAGTTGCAAAAATCACATCGTTTAGTGCTTTTACTTCACATTTTTAGCTCCAGTTAATTTTTGACAAGTGAATCCCTAAATACATAATACAATGCTGCTAATACCACTACATTTCCTTACAGTTCATTTGAAGGCAAATCCCAAAGGGGACTCAAAACCACAGAAGCAATAAACACAGAAAATCATTGTATGCCATTTTGCATTGTTGCGCTTTATTATGCCCAGAAAACTGTGCTTCAGAAGTTATATTGCAAAAAAAAAAAAAAAAAGTTATAAACAGCCAAGCCACCGAAATCAAGAGGAAGCCAAAGTATCTCCAGGAAAACATTTGGAGCGGTCTTTGGCTGAATTGAAAATCCACATGCAAAGGAGTCTTTTTTTGAGGAAATTAATCATTATTAATTATAGTTTTAGTAAACTCGGAAGAGCTGGTTCACAATTTTTTCTCCAACAAGTCCATGGGGCTGAACTGGCGAATTTAGACATTCATAGCAACATGGGGTTAAAAATCAGAACTATCTACATATCTGCCCATTGCATAAAGACTAGAGAGTCTCAGGTAGATAATTCTAGTTGTGAGGTGCATGGTAACAAAGTATCCGGCCGCTCCTCCTTCTCTTACCGTGCACCTCACAACTAGAACAATCTACCTGAGACTCTCACAGCCGCCACCAGTCTAAATTCTTTAAAAACACTAAAGCTCCATCACATTTTAATCTGGTCTGTAACTGTGTCATACGCCCACAATACATATTATCTTTAACTGTTCATGCAATGTCTTTAAATATAATGTATACCCCTGTTCATTTAATGTAACCATGTATTTTTCATTATAACTGTGCCCAGGATATACTTGAAAACAAGGGGTAACTTTCAATGTATTACTTCCTGGTAAAACATATGAGAAATAAATAGATAGTAATGCATTACCAGCTTTGGATAATAGCGCTCTAAGCCATGCCTATAGATAGGGGGTTAAGTATTTGGATGGGAGTAGTGGCGGTAGGTGATGGGGTGGAGTCTCAGGAATGGAGGTTAGAACTCCCAGGGGAGGTAGTGGTAGAGAGGGTTAGTCCCTTACCATAGCAGTTAGTAAGACATTGCATGGCAATGCTTCACTAGCTTACATGGCATGCAGTGGGTTAATAGGTTGATACGTAGGATTAACCATTTAGTTCCCATAGTGACATAAAGGCATGCACAATGTATGTCTTCATGATCATTATGGTTACTAAGGGATTAATAATTCAAGTATTTCATTATCAATATGCAAGGTGTACTGTACATTACAATCAATATACACCTGGTACCTTAGGTAGTTAAGATACAAATTAGGGATAACGGGTGTAGGGGGCAGGGGGTGGCGGGGAGAAATATGAGCACTTTGACACTTTTATCGTTCTTTTAGCTGCCTCTTTCCCCTGAAAAGTTTGGCAATATATTTTTATTGAGTTAGATGAAAAGTGTAAAATGTTATCATTGGAATAGGTCCGAACCTTTTTTGGAGTATATTGAATAGGCCCCAAGTTATTAATAATACAGAGAAGTACAAAGACCAATACTTTAAAAACATAGATATTTAACTCAACATATCTCTTTTGGTAAAACATGTGAATGTGGAGGGTGATAATTGCCTCTGTGTTAGGTAGTACCGCAGAAATAATTGTAAATAAGGCACTTACTGAACACGGTCTCCAGACGTATCATGCACGCGATGAAACCATCAAAGTTAATTAACAAGTCATCAGAAGCGTAACGCTGGACAATGATTTCCTGAATCTTGTTATTAAGAGTAAATCCTGAGGGAGAAAAACCCACAGTGATAAATGTGACTGTAGGGACAATGCTCATCATATTAATAAAGGTTAAGCCCGGCCAGTGCACCTGTTTTAAGGGATACTCAGGGGTTAACCCAGTATCCCTGGAGCTAACGCAATTTGGTTTGTGTATGTTATTGTGTACATTAGGTTGGACATATGAAGATGCTGTCTTTGTGTGCAGGGCTGGTAATTCACTCAACCACCCTGCACACAAAGAGATATGGTTCTGCCACTCAGGGTGTGGGTAGTGAAGTGCTCCAGCCATTGCTGGGAGTGGGGAGGGGTGCTGAATCAGGTCGGAGGAACAATGCCTCTCTGAGCTGAGCCTTTGTTCAGCCCAGACTCTGAGGCACCTGTCTCTGGGGAAGATATCACACTGGCTGAGGGAATTGTTGCTGGGTATGAGTCCCCTAGGCACGATTCCCATTGGCCGATTTGAATTTCCCACTCTTCTACAAGCCCACCTCTGTTGTATGGCTTAGAGGCATGTTCTCAACCCACGTCCTGGATTGGTCCATCACAGATAAGCCTCCACTTGGTGATTAGTCCGTTCGCAGAATCCACACGCTGATTGGTCGGCACCCCATTTTCCATGTCTTCCTATAGAGCCGGGGAGCCTATATAAAGGGTTGCCGACTTCAGTTCCAGACACTATTCTGGTCGCAGCGTAGTAGGTGTCAGCCGAGGTTTTGCCGGAGACACCAAAGCGAGGCTCGTAGTGGAAGCGAGCGGGCTATTTGAACTTGCTATAATGCAAATAGCATCCTTGGACTGCTGCGGTACCCAAAACGGATGGAGAGTGGAAGCTGCCCGGGAAAACTTTGGAAGCAGTACCTGGCACCTAGTTGAGTTAGGATTCCCCCCATATTCCCTGTTTTGGGTGAGTTTGTGCCCCACTGAGTGTAGTGCTGTGTCTGTAGATGTCGGTCGAAATAAACTTGTTTTATTTAACCTCTTGCTTTGTCTGGTGTCTGCGATCCCGCTGTTAAGTATCCTGGTCTCCCGTGACAATAAGAACTTTAATTTTGTTCCATGGCTTTGGTTTTCCTACTGTATATCAATAAATCTTGATTTCATGCATGTGCCTATAGCTAAAAATGTCAGAGAGAGGCATTGAGATAGACAAAGAAAGGTAGAGAGACATGCCCAGTTTTTAAATCCTAGCTATTCCTACTGGGTTTTCAAGCTGTCTCACCACTGGTCAAGTCCTGGTCATGTCCCTGGCTAGAAACGTAATGTTTAACCATTTACTTGTTGTGTCCCCACGGCTAAATAATGGTTACTTATTGGTGCTTAGTAACCATAAACGAACTGAAGGCGTTCAGTCATGTTAGCAAATGACGAGCCAGTGGAAAAGCAGGCTCCCTGAACGATGTGTGCTCAAAGGATGTGTGTAAGGTGCAGAGTGTCCAACGACTACGTGCTGAGAAGTCACTGTACAGTGGTACCTTAAGGACATTCTTAAAAGGCTACACTAGCCACTAAAAGAAGATACCAAATTACCTTCACTCCCTTAGTTGATTTGGAAAGTGGTTCTAGATAGGTTTGCCTGGATGTTTGTTACTGTGGACCTTGGTAGCCAACATATCTCACTAGCACATTAACTTAAAGATAGAAAAGGAAAATCTGAATGCATTTATTTTAATAGAGGGGGTTTTTTTTTTGGTCCTAGAAACTGTGCAATGATTAAAATAGGCACGATAAAAAGGAATATTGTATTCACCTGCTTCCTGCAAAGAGTTTCTCATTTCATAGGAATCCATGGTTCCCGAGCAATTAATATCCACTTTCTTGTAGATTTCCTAGTGTAGAAAGAACACAGAAAACAGTGAGTGGGACAGAAGCATAACATGTTCTACTGTCACAATGTGTTTTCAGGATGGTCACAATGGTATAGCTCCTTGGGATCCATGCAGCTTCAAGACTTCCCTAACCTACCAATGCCTCGCTAGTTGCCTTGTACATTGGGGAGAGTAGTGGAGAACACACTTTCAGTAGGATATAGCTCATTATCTGATTAAAAGTTAGAACAATGGCTCATGAATGGATGTTACTGAATCACTATATACAGTAAGTAGAGATATGATTGCCAGAGAAGGGATTGCACAGAAGTCAAGCACAGGAGAGACGCACTTTTAAACTTAAACACCAAGTTGAATTTGTTCCTTTTGTCTTCTCACCTACACACCAAAAGTGTGAGCACAACCTGTCTGGAACCAGCCATGCTCCATCTGAAGACCACTTCCTGTCTCAAAAGAGTCTACGGGACATTTTATGTTGATTTGTGGTAGCAGTATAGGATAAGGCACCACATTTTGGGGGTTAATCCCTTCATCGGGTAAAGTACAGTTGTGTGTTGAAAAATGTCCCTTTGACTTCAGAGTGTATATATATATAGTTAATTTATATTACATCTAATACTACATAGTCAATGTGCATCATACACTCTCTAGTGAAATGATACAAAGAGGAAAATTGCCGTAAACTAAATATAATTACCATGTATTTCTGTAACTTCAGCCACAGAATATCAAACTCCACAAAACTCAGTGTCCCGGTCCTATCCAGCTTTGAATCATTTAGTTAAGATTGCAAATCAAATATATTGTAATACAGGTTATCACCACACCTAAAACATGAAGCTCCAGATTCACTCAATTCCATTAAAATCAGGGGAAACACGGTCATGTTACATAACACAGGAATGGATGTTATTTTCCCAGAGTTAATGCCTCATTCACAAGTATGATGCTAAGAAAAACTAACAACCACACTTAACCCAATTAGTGTAACCTTAACACTACTTTTATTCATGATAATTATTCTACTGATACAAATAATGTGATGTTACTATATTCTTGGTGTTACTCCCATCCAAACCCTATAGAATGACTTAGGGGGAGAGAACATCAAGACTAGATGATAAACATTTACAAAATAAACTTTTATCATCGTTTTAATATATTAACCCTTTCGTAGCCCAAGTGGCCAGCTGGTTATGGGCAACTCAAAGGGATACAAAGAGATTAATATATTTCTAACACTAGAATACCTATTCTGAAATCACTGTATGTCTGCGTCCCTAGCGGCAATCTCATTGGTCCCTTGGCCCGCCCGCCCGCCCCCGCACACCTCTCATTGGCCTGAGGCGGAGTGACGGGCCAAAGGACACACACACACACACACACACACACACAC